>JAOXJP010239705.1:0-23372 GCA_025762735.1 Platanus orientalis | reverse complement strand
GTATAAGAGACAGAGGTATGCTTGTGATAAATCACCAACTCACAACTTAGAAATCACTAACCAAGCCAAGCCTTAGGCACCAAGAACTTGAAAATTCTTCAAGCTCGAAGAAAAGTTCTACTTATAGGGAGATAAAAAGCAATCAAAAGTTTTATTAACTTCATCATACCAAATACAAAAACATGCAACCCATATATAGGCTTACAAACTCATGAAAATAGTAAGAAACCAACTTAGAAACTCCTAAACTACTAGCTTACTTGCTACCCAAGACTTTTCTAAAGTCAAAACTACTAAAATATTGACTTTCTAAAAACAAAAAATATTAAAATCAAGCTTTTCTAGAGGATTTTGTCCAGCACTCTTAGAGGGCCTCAATTTGATTTGTGGTCTCTCTAAAATTACTAAAATAACATTGACAATAATGTCATATTATACAAATACCAAAAAACAAAAATTAAAATGATATCCTTGTCTTAATTAGACTCTAATAACTTATAAACTATTAAATAAAATAGTAAAATAACTCTAAAAGCTCCATCATATGTCCCAAAGATATTCTTCCATATGTCTTCATGTACGAATCCCATCAAGGCCATGTGTGGGACTCACCTTGCTCCCATGTATTCATCATTTGGATAGCATCATATTCATTTGTATTGCATTTTGGTAATTATCCCTTTCTTCTCTCAATCCAACTTCCATGACCATAGAAATAAAAAGCTCTACTTTATAAAGAAGTTAGGAAGTTGCAAGATTCTTATCTTCCGTGATGCAAACACATGTATGATTTATATAAAGCCTTTTAATTCCAATGATCTAAAAAGAATAAATATTAGGCTAACTTCTTTTTTTACAAACTTATCATTCATTTTTATTTTTATTTTTCTCTTTTTTCAATTAATTTTCTATCCCTCCATTTAAACTCTTTTAAATGTGGCCCATTCAAGAAGTGGCTAACAATTTAACCATCCAAAAATTGAGTTTTCTTAATAATGTATGTGCAGATCAAATTGAACTGCTGCGATGAAATTGTAAGAAGCACAAAAAATTGATTCAAAAAACAAAAATCCCACTTCGTTAAGTTGATGCAGCCTTTACAAGCACCTTTGCTCACCCTCTTCATGAGGAGCCCTTTGTTATACTATAAGTCATAGCTATGATAGCATAATCCATTGAATTTGAAAAATATCCAATGTAAACTAGACAAGAAAAAGTCCATTATCAACAGGCGTGTAACCCATTATATGGTTCTAATCATCCCTAGTTTGAATGAAGGGATACCCCTCATCAAGATTTGGTGTGCCCCCTTAACGAATGCCTAAGGTCCGCTCATATGCAGGGGCGGACACATATAGCCAAAAAGTGAAAATCACCCTCCCAAAAAGTGCAAATCAAATCTTTAATGCCATGTGTCCACCCTTACATATGGGTGGACCTTAGGCATTCATTAAGGAGGCACACCAAATCAATGTTGGAGAGATACCATGCTACTACGTACCAACCATGCACACAACATGATCATGATAAAGGATAATTTAATAAAATACACATACTAATTTTAATGCAGTGCTAATGGAAGAAGGTGGATAGATGAATCCGTCCACAGACTGTTAAGGTTTCACAAAACACAAAACAAAAGGGAAAAGAATAATTATATTTCATCAAAATCTAACCCTAACTCCTCATTACATAACGTTTTATAGAGAGAAAAATAAAATAGAGAAAAAATAGAAATAACCAAAATAGACATCAACTTCTAAAGGAAATCCGCATAAAATAAAGGGAAAATTGACAAAAATTGTGCGAAGCAGCTTGTAACGAGTCCTCTTCGTGGTGATCGACCTACTAGTCACAAGCTTTGATGCAGGCTCCTGTCACGTGCCTCCAAATACTTTAGTGTTGTTGCATCAGTTTGCCCTAGTTGGAGAGAATTCGCCCTTGAATTCACATCATCATCAAAATTATCTCTCAGATACGGTACTAAATGCTTCACATTAAACACATCAGAAGTGCAGATCTGACTTGGCAACCTCAAATGATAGGCATTCGGATTGATCTTCTCTCAATTATCTCAATAGATCTAATCTTCTTTGCAAAAAACTTGTTATATTCTCTGATAGGAAAATGGTCTTTAGTCAAGACTGCTTATACAATATTACCAACATTAAACTCTACATGTCTCAACTTCTGATCTGTTGCAGCCTTGTACTTTGCATTTGACTCCATCAACTTCTTCTCAACTCCTTCATGAATATGCTTCAGCTGATCAATAAAATCAGTAGCCTTATTATTAGCATGCTTCATATCAAGAACTGGTGCCAAATCTAGAGGTGATCAAAGATTAACCCCATAAACAATTGTGAAGGGAATCAAACCCATGCTCTTATTGACAGTGCGATTGTAAGCAAACTTGGCTTGAGGTAACTTCTGATCCCATATCTTCAAATTAGATCCCACTAAGATGCGTAACAAATCACCCAAGAAATGGTTGACAACCTCAATCTAGCCATCCGTCTGAGGGTGGTATGCACTGCTAAAATTAAGACGTGTGTTGGAAAGTTTCCACAAGCTCCTCTTGACTAAGAAAACGAGTATACCTCTTAGAAATATATCTTTGCAACACGCACAACATTCGTAGTCTTCTTGCAAGCTAAAAAGTGTGTCATCTTTTAGAAGCGATCAACAACCACAAACACAGAATCCATCCCACGCTGTGTACGAGGGAGGCCTAATACAAAGTCCATGCTCACAGTAGTCCATGGATGCTCTAGAACGGGAAGAGGCATATACAGACCAACATTGATTGCTTTCGTTTTGGCCATGTGGCAATGCGACAGTTGCTGACAAATCAATACACCTCCCTATGCATGGCCGGCCAAAAATAAGTGTTGAAAATAAGTAATAGGGTCTTGTCACGACCCACATGCCCTTCATCATGTAATTCCTTAATAATCTTTAGTCGCAAGCTAGAATTAGGCACACAGAGTTGCTTCCCATTAAAGAAAAACCCATCAAGAAGAAGGAAGTTGACACACTTTCCTACTTGCACGTCAGCTACCACAACCTCAAAATATGGATCATTAGCTAATAATTCATGAAAAGAATCAAAGTCAAGTACTTACATGTGCATGGTAGTAAGTAAGGAAGTGTGCCGACTAAGTGCATCAGCAACTTGATTCTGCACCCCAGATTTGTGCTTAAGCACAAAAGTATACACTTGCAAATAAGAAACCCACTAGGCATGCTAAAAAGATAGATTATCTTGGATGTTAATATACTTAAAGGCATCATGATTAGAGTAGAGAATAAATTTAGATGACCCCAATGCCTCAATGGTTGGACCAACGCATAAAACTCCGCATCATATGTACTGTAACACCCCTTGGCT
Organism: Platanus orientalis; assembly: GCA_025762735.1. Classification (NCBI taxonomy): domain Eukaryota; kingdom Viridiplantae; phylum Streptophyta; class Magnoliopsida; order Proteales; family Platanaceae; genus Platanus; species Platanus orientalis. The sequence goes on along the minus strand of JAOXJP010239705.1, from coordinate 19,981 downwards.
TCAGTCAAATTTTCACTATAATAAGCAATAGGTCTACCCTCTTGGCTTAGAACCATCCCAATGTCCACCTTCAAGACATCACAATGAAGCTTAAAAGGGTTAGAGAAATCAAGAAAAGCAATAAGAGGAGTTAAACTCAATTTCTCTTTTATCAAAGAGAATGTAAACTCTGCCTCCTTTGACCAGGAGAACTTTCCAGCCTTCATACAATCTATAATAAGAGCCATAATAGTACTGAAATATGGGATAAATAGTTTATAAAAAGAAGCTAACCCATGAAAACTCGGTATATCATGAATGTTAGACGGTCATGGCCATTGCTTCACTACTTCCACCTTAGATTCGCCCATAGATATGTCATCCCTACCAACAATGTATCCAAGGAACAACACCTTGTCTATCATGAAAGAGCACTTCCCAAAAGAGACAAAAAGTTGTTCCCTAGAAAGAATGGTAAGAATTTCTCGCAGGTGTTGCAAATGTAACACAAGATCAACACTATAAATCAAAATTATCATCAAAATATACCACCACAAAACTGCTAATGAATGGTCATAGGGCCTGGTTCATGACTCACATAAATGTGCTTAGGGCATTGGAAAGGTCGAAAGGCATCACCAGCCACTCATGCAACCCCTCTTGAATCTTACACATAGTATTCCACTCATCGCCTGACCATATATGGATCTGGTGGTATCCGCTTTTCAAGTTCAGCTTACTGAATACTGTTGTCCCACACAGCTGGTCTAACAAATCATCTAATCGAGGTATTGAAAATCGATATTTCACTGTGATCTTATTGATTGCTCGACTATCAACACACATGTGCCAGCTATCATCCTTCTTGGACATGAGTAATGCTAGGATAGCACATGGACTAAGGCTCTCACAAATGTGACCCTTCCGTAATAGTTCCTCTAACTGGCATTGCAACTCCTTATGCTCCATTGGACATACAATAGTGAGGTCTGTTGGGTAGATTAGAACTTGGAATCAGATCAATTTGATGTTGAATATCCTATAAGGATGGCAAACCATCAGGTGCGTTCTCTAGGAACACACCCCGAAACTCATTAAGAAGGGGCCTAACAGCATTCAGAATACTACCATCACCCCTATTCTCCTTTGCAACCAGCACATACATAAACTGGTTGTCCTCCATCTCCTCCACGAAGGCACCCTTAGTTAAGAGATTGATTCCTTTCCCGATAGGTAGTTTGGGTAGAACCTCTTTTTGGGCCATGAGCACAATACGGGTGTTGTGCCACATAAAACTATAAGAATTCTTCTGACCATTGTCAGCACCTAATTTTAGCGCAACTCCCAGTTTTGGCGTTTCTCTTCAAGTAAACAGACGGGCAGACCAATCACTCAGCCACTTTCTTCAACCCATCAGCTATGACTTTAACTAAGCTAAAGCCAAACTCTAAACCTTGCCCCTCTCTCTCATTTACTATGTTTTTATTACCTTTCTAATTATCATTATCATAATTATTTACTATTTTATTTTTTATTTTCACTTATTATTATTATTATCATTATCATTATTATTATTTTCATTACTTATTATTTATTTATTTATTTTGGTAGCATTCACTACTTACTTATTATTATTTTTACATGTACTTGTTATCATTATTGTATTTATTTATTTACTTATTTTTGGTAGCATTTACTGTTATTAACATATTTAACTAATTCTATTTTACATATACTTGTTATTAAAATTATTATTATTATTAACATATTTGACAAATTCTATTATATTGTATCTGTTTGAAATTAATTAATATGTACTTATCATTATTATTCGAACCAATTCACTTGAACCACCTAGGCCAGGTCTATCTAGGCCTAAACCAACCCTAAATCATCTAAACCATCCCTAAACAAAACTAATAAACCGCAGTGGCCCGAACCAACCCTTTTTTTTCTCGAACTCAAGAAAGGGGGGGATCTCGTTGATTGTAAACCCTAAGCCTCTCTCATTTTCCCCCCTCTTCGTTCTCTCTATCTCCTCTTACCTTTTTTGTTTCCCGTTTGATGAAAAACCCTAGGCCCTAAGCTCTTTACCCGAATCCCCATCTCAGCTCAAGGCTCTACAAAGCTCCCTCGATCTAGCCTCGATCCTTGTCGTAGCAGCACAGCCAAGCTTGGTTAAGGCTGACCTTGCAGCACCTAAAAGACCACCCATTTTCAGTTCTTCCCCATTTCGTGTTTGTGCAAACCCCCAAACTAGAACCCCTCTCTGCACACCCCATTTTCCCTATTAGCTTAGCTTCATTTACCCGAGGCATATGTCTCCAGTCCTGGATGATGGAGACAATTGCTCCCCATGAAGACCACCCCAACGAGAAGATTTTCTTTATAAAATCGTGCATGGAGGTGGAAGAAAGGGGAGGAAAAAAAAAGGGTTCTTCTGATTTTTGGGCATCCTCGGCTACTCAGGATTCTCAACCTCTCTCTAATTCCCATCTCATCATCACCATACCCTATTCCTCATTCTTCTTCTTATTCTTCCATGCCTCCCTACAATCTCGCCCGCATTACCCTCGATAAAAACCCTCATCAGCTAGACACCAGGGGGGGAATGGACATGGAATGATCTCCTTTAAGCTCATTTTTTTATCACTTCCAAAACCCTTGTTCTAGGTTCAAAATCGATTCCCAAATGTACAAGGCGCTGTAGAGAGCTTGGTTTTTGAAAGCTTAACCCTCTCCACCTCAAAAATAAATAAATAAGCCAACCAGTATCCAACGTTCTCATATGCCCTACCCCTTTTAAGCTTTACCTCTTCCACCACAACCCTTTGATAGCCACAAGTTCCTGCTCACCTGAGTCAACTGAAGAAAGTGAAGAAATAGGGACCAATAGCCACTGGTAAACCTTATTTGTGCAAACATACTAGTAATTTTTTTGTTTTTTGTTTTTTTGTTTTTTTGTTTTTTTGTTTTTTTGTTTATAAGACATGGTTATTGCTGGAATTATCTATGTTTTCCATTAGGGTTTTTTTTTTTTTGGGTCCATGCATTTATTTATAATCTTGTTGTTATGTATTTTGAATGATCTGTTTGCAACGTGATGAAATGCTTGGCTCTACTGTTTAATGGTTGGGATGCTTTTTCTCTGGTATGGGAATATTGGTGAAGGGAGAAGTCAAAGGGGATTCCTCCATATCATAGTCCTCCATATTGGTTTTGGTTGAACCATCCTTAAATAAAGTGTTGTAACATTGCAACAAATCACAGTTGCTAGGAGAGATGGCCTGCATTTAGCTGTGTGCCTTCTCCTTTTCGTTTTATTAGGTTGGGATATGATTTCTTTTGATATGCCCCTTGGTAAGCTCGTAAGGGGATGAGTACTCATCTCTGAATGGCGCTTAATCCCTTCCCTTGGGATAAATGACACAGATTGACATTGGGCCCATATATGCACCCTTCATGTACCTAGATTTATTTAGATTAAAAGACATCTTTTTACTTTCTTTTGGAAAGTCTAGACACTTTCCTTAACCATTTTTATGGTAAGGTGTGCTGTCTCATTCTCAAAACAGATTTTAAATAGCATTCTTGCCATTTTGTCCCTTGCCCTTTGTGTTTTACTAAAGAGTTTAAATAGAGTTTCTATATGCTTACTAATTCATCTCTTTAGTAGGTAGCATCTCTACGTGTTTTATTTGAAGAGTTTCATAAGCATTAGCATTGAAATTGGAATACCGTCTATAGTTTCTTCTTTGATATGGTAGTTGATGATTTACTCATTTTTTATATGATTATGCTGAATTATCTAAGCGTAATGCCTATGGATGACTCATGTTGGAAGATGATGCGTTTGACAGGTGGTTTGTACACATGGTTTGGGATTTATTTCGGTGGTCTGGTTGTAAGAGAGTTCGGACATATAGTTGGATGATTCTTATGTTCCCTAGTAATAGAGGTTTAATCAATGTTGTGGCGGAGATTTGGCATAAGCATTCACATGGGGTAACCCGTTCTGCCTTACATAAAAGAACTTAGTTGTAAGAATTTTGGGTCAAATCTACCATGTCCTACATGGTGTAACTGAAATTAGACTCTCGTAATGCTCCCTATCTGAACCAGAGAATTGGAATATATTTGTGCATTTCAAATCATTCATAAACAACACCTCCTCACTCTCATGTAGAAACTCATCCCAACTACATTGGAGACTTGGACACGAGCCCATTTTCATGTTTCACATCCTCATTGTGCCCTTCCTTTCAACTTCACACCTGTTGTTCCAGCTTTTGTGCATACCCTTCATTTGATAGGGGGAAAACGCCAAGCATACATGAGCATCCACTTTAGCTGTCTAAGACTTATAGGACCCAATACATGATTAGGATAATCTACTAGGTCCCAAATAGCACCATGCCAAGATGATTATTCTTTTGGTTGCTCTGTCCATATGGTTATAAATGACTTCTCTTTTTTTTTTTTTTTCAGTTAATGATTCTTTTCACTACCCAGTTCATATACTTGTTAAGGACTCTTACTTGTTTCTTTTCCTTTTAGTTATTGAGTGATTTATTCTTTTAACTAGTGATTGTATACATCCCTTTAATGTTCAACTAAATACTCTCATTGTTTTAACATGGATCCCTTTCAAATAGAATATTATTCATGTTGTACAAATTCAAAAATCTGAAGTTATATACCTACTTTCATTCTCCCTGTCTAAGTAAGAGCATTGACATGAATTTCTCCTTTGGGCAACGTCTATGTGTTAACTATCAAATAATTCATTATATATGATTTGAGATTGTCATCCATTTGTTCTCATTCAAGACACTTGAGCAGGTTCACTAATTTTAACATGAGTATGTTGTTAGGACGGATTGTATAAATCCTTAAATGCTTCATGGTTGCCCATTTGCAAGGCATTTCTTAATTTTAAGTATGCTCCCAATCTCCAAGATGATTCTCTTTTATTGAAAAGTACATGATGGATCATAAGTTCAAATCTTCAAATCTTTATTTTCAAGGCATAATTCAAGTTTATGGACTACATGGATATCGAGCAACCTTTTGTTTTGTTTGGTTATGCGGGGTTGATCTTGAGGTAAGACCTAACCTGATTCTTAAAGCATGAGTTCAATACCATTGTCATGGATGTTTATCCTTTTTACTTTGAGGCAAAGCTTTTAGAAGTAATGCTCCTTATAACAACCAAACTCATAGTAAAGAGACAACATGAAGCCCAATAGGATAAAGCAGACACATATTTCCCTATGGAGAAAGCATGCGTCTTATTTACTACGATCAACTAAATTAAGTTAACATGGCACTTTATGAAAGAGAACATGTCAAGATTGGGTTAAACCCCATTTAAGAATTTAGTCTCACATAAATACAATTACATTAAGGAAAGATTTCTAGGTCTTTTCAATGACCTACGAGGAGTTAAGCCACATGGGAAAGATACTATGGTGCTGAGGTATAGAAATCTATAAATTATGATTCATTAACCAGACCATCCTCCCTTGAAGGGAGACAATGAATACCCACTTATCAAGTGAGTTGTTCAGCAAGTCTTCGGGAAATTTTAATGTATCTGCATTATTAGTTAACTCAATAAGCCCAAGATTTATCTAGGGGTTTTCTTTTAGGAGACAAGAGTTCAGCCCGGTAGATAACCCTCATTTAAGCTGATCTCACCTGTAAAAATTCTTGCTATTTGCCTTATATGAGTTTCCTCTTAGTGGACATCTAGATTAATTATTCTCTTGCATATGGATTTCTTATTGAAGATCTATGTCCATATTCCATTTTAATCATTTTGAGTCTTGTGAACCTCTTGTTATCTAATTGCAATATTTGAATCCCATCCTCTTAAATGTGTCAAGTGCTGCTAAGTACATGCTCTCCAGTGTAGAGACTCATTACTCCCCTTTGCCATTAGTTTTATATGGATTGATAAGATGTATTATGCCCCTGATTCTCAACAATGTATGTCAATATATATTCTTTAACATATGCATGACTGAGTGTGAATAAAAAGGGAAGAAAGTATGAGAGATATGCTTAAATGAAAGGCAATGAGGGTGCATGTGCATTGAGCCTTCCCTTTTTAGATTACAAGTCCATGGTGTATTCTGTTTTGGTGCTAGAAATATATGACACAAAGTCTTGTTGGTTTAGCTAAAGAGGTTATAATAGTTAAACCCAATTGGTGATGAGATCATCCTGCACAATTGACTTGAATCATGTAGCAATCCCAATAATCTATGACATTTGCCGAAGGCAACACATTTTTATGAATTGCTAAGCAAGTTTCTAACCTCCATTAGCTTATTTGTCTTATTTTATCCTATTATCCTTATTTTTAAGATGATTGTGAGATCAATATTAAGTGAGCATCGTGTGCATCTTGAGTAGGCCATATACCTACTGAATTTCTATTTAATTCTTTTTTTTAGTGAATTATGTATTGTTTTATACTCACTTTCTTTATAATTTATTTTCTTTGCAAACCATGGACTGAAGAAGTCAAATTTAGCAGCCTTGATGTTTCAATAAAATGTGATAATATTCATCATGAATGTGGTCTGAACCATTTTTCTTATGGTTAACCGTGTATGCTTGTTATTATATTAGGGAAGGATTCTTTAGTTGTTTGATGTCATTCACTCCAACTTGTTTGCTATTCATTCATCAAATTTTGTCATTTTTTTTATTGATTCATCTATCTATAAACAGGGTTCTTTTAACTTATATATATTGTAAGTCCAATTCTACCATTCTTGTGCATTTAGGATAGATCTAACTACTCTAATTATAATCTCGTTCTTTACATCTAAACTATGATTGACCCTTAATTTACTCATGCTTTAGTTCATTCTTTGAATAAAATATTTTACTTGACATGAACATCTCATAAGGATTCATTTTTTTGTAATTCGGTTTGTTGTTGGAAATTAGTTCTTGCATACTTATTTGTTTAAATAGATATTAATGCTACTTGTTTCATTAACACCTGTGTCTTATTTGGTAACGTGAGATACCAACAAAAGGAAATATTCAAAGATCTTGAACATAAGGTGATGATGCAACAGTGTAAGTATTGGGCTGGATATAGTAGGTAATTGGGAAGGTATTAAAGAGACATATGAGTTACTCTTCGAGTTTTGCATAAATTCAATAATTTACTTAGGTTTATTAAGATATAGTGATGATGTTGTGGATGCATGATATATATTTGGAGTGCTTTTATAAACTGTGGATTATAAGGTGATTAAAGAAAGTGACATGTGGATCACTATTCATCCCCAAGGGTCCATATTACAACCGTTATGCAGTTAAAATTGCTGCAGAAATTTCGGCAGAAATGACATGTGGATTCCCGCTTACTCTCAATGAAATGAGGTAAGGGCAATGAGTGAGATTAATAGAGATTAACCATAGACTATAGTGGGTTTAAAGTAAAAAACTATGAAAGCGGATGAGGTGGGGTGCCTAACACCTTCCCCAACTCATAATTGAACAACTTACTTTAAAATCTTTAGGAGTTGACCAGTTTAAGCGTGGAGTCAGACATTTCAAACCCCTTTTCAAAACTTAAACTTGTTTTGTTTTTAAAACTGATGTCCAGTCATATCATTAAAAAGACTGGTGACGACTCCAAAACATTGTGGGATTTTCCTGTGACAGTTAAATCTCTTTTTCAAAGGGATTTACCCGTCATGTGAAAATCAAGGCCCACATTGGGTATTTTGGCCTCGGGCACCCACAAGCAGTGGGGGTGCCCTAAAAGGGGTACCTGGGGCGCCCCACACTTGAGACGAGCACTTGGGGTAAAAAGCAATGGTCATAAATTATTTCATTATGTGATTTTTCCAACCCTTTTCATTGCTATCCCCTCCGCCTCAACTGTTAGTAAGGCTTTGTAACACTTCTTCCACACCTCTTGTGATCATTTTAGAGAATTTATTAAAGTTTTCTATCTTCCAAAACCAACTCTACTTGAGAGAGAAATTCTTGAACAAATAAGAAAATTTTGTGAGAGGTAGGTGTGAGTGTCTAGGTGAATTAGTGAGTGGATACCTCCTCACCTAGATTGTGTTGAAGGTTCCTATCCCATAAAGAAGCTTTTGGAGAGCTTGTCTTCAAGAGTTCAAGCTCCCACAACTGGTGCAACCCAAATAGTCACATTTGCCTCCAAGAGGCCAATAACTGATTCTACATTCTTCATCAACACCATTTGAGGACATCCGCCAGAGACATTAGATGTGGAGTATTCGCCAAAGACACCGAGTGCATTGCATAACCTCCATTGAAGACATTTAAGGGAGTACATGCTCACTAGAGCATGAGTAATAAGTTTGGTCGGTTTACTTGTAATAGTTGTAAAAGCTATTAATAAAAATCAACGCACCCCCATATGGGTATTGGAGAGTGGATGTAGGTCATCGTGCTGAACCACTATAGACATTGTCTTGTGTAATTATTCATCTTGCTTACTTGCTTTCATCTATCATTGTTACACAAACACCATTACACTCACATTACAAGTCTAAATTGCTTTAGCATTGAGTTCTTCATTTCATAGTATCATTGCAATTAGCTTCTAAACAATTGAATTGGGATAACTGTGCATTACTTGTTAGTAAATTATTAAAAATTGAATGACATCCTATTTACCCCCTTCAGGATAAATCGACTTAGAATTTCAACAAGCTTCTTTAACCAGCACAATCTGAGAAGTCCTCCAGTGAATGACAATGGATGTGGTTTAAATCCAACTTGGTACAAATTGAAAACTCTTGATTTTGGTTACAGAATAATACAAAAAAAGACTAGCAAAGAAAATAAAAGAGAGGAGAAATATAGAGATTTTCAAGTGTGTTTAACGTCAAAACCTTTCCTATATGTATAGATTTGAAAAGCCACTTAGAAGATGTGTTTGCAGACACTTTGACACACTTTTGTTCATGAAAAATCATTTATTTATGTTTATAGATGCAACTTGTGTCTCTATACAAATCCCTATGAATGAATTTTTTAAAAATCCGTTGATTTTTTACCTTTGGAATGCATCCCGATCGATCGTGCTCAACCGGGATCGATCGAGGTGTGTAACTCAATCGATTGACCTCACCCTGATCGATCGTGGTGGTGCCTCTCGATCGATTGGGCTCCACCTCAATCCTTCTTCCGTAATTTGAATATCAAAATACAACAATGTCAATCTCTGCAATGCCAAAACTTGTCATGACTCAGTAATGCCATAATCATACCTGATCCATCCGCTCTTAACCCAAAGAAGCCCCATCAACCCACCATAACCTATATGAAGCAAGACATTCTTTAAGACACCACAAGCGTAGGCAATGAATGACATTACAATAAAACAAAGTGTATATAATTATAGACAATGATAGTGGTGACCCAAATGGTAGATACCTGTGGTTGGTAGCCAACAAAGAATTGGGGATTCCATTTCATAGATAGTGATGGTGGTGACCCAAATGATGATACCTGTGGTTGTGTTCAAGGGTGGATTGGGCTTATTTGCATGGGTTTAATTTAAATTCTTGAATGTTGACAACTACTTAAAGTGTAAGATGTCACTTTTTTTATTTTATCTCCAACTTCAAGTTCCATTTTACGCAAAATACCAATATTGTTCATGTCACCAAAAGGTTATGCTTTTTCTGTTTTTTTGCTTATTTATTATTATTATTATTGAGAAAATCTATTTAATTAAAATTTGAAGGATTTAGGTTGGCTTGCAGTCCGACATCAACTACGTTGGCAAGATTAGAGGTTTCCCTCTCTCTCTCTCTCTATATATATATATATAGGCCTATTTGATAGTCGACAATTGGTTGTAAAGTTTGTGTTTTTTGATAATTTGGTTGATAACAACAAATCTATAATTTCATAGTAAATAAGGTTTAAAAAGGTGTTGGGTGTTAGATGAGAGAAACCTTATTTTTATTATTTTTCTCAATTTTATTGTTTGAACAATTCTAGAAATATATTAACTAAGTACTTTTTCTCATATATATATATATATATATATATATATATATATATATATATATATATATTTATATATATTATATAACTATAAAAATAAATTAATTTATTTATTATATTATGCTGTTGATTTTAAAATGCATTTTTATTCTTTAATTCATTTTATTTTGTTTGCATAAAATCTCTTCCTCTCTTTTTTTATTGTTTTTCATAACCTAAAATCACTTTTTTATCAAATCTCTCTTGATTAAGTTTCTTATTAAAATTGGTAACTTAAGAGAACTAAAAACAATAATTGCTAAACTTCTCTATCATAAATCCCATATATTAAATGTCTTATAAAATTTATCTTCTCTTTATTTCTTCTTAACTGTTCCTTAAATCATTTAAATCTTCCTTCATTCTCTCTTATCAAGTGTATATATCTTATTTTAAAAAATCCTAAACAACAAAAAACACATCCTAAATTACATTACCTGTGCTAATTTGCACCGGTTCATTGCTAGCTGTTAATTGTAAAAGCTTACCAAAGTGAGGCATAAGAATACATGAATTAAGGCTGTGCTTGGTAGCCACCTGTAATATAATCACTTCATTTTTATTTCAAAGGCATTTGTAGGTACAAGGTGTTGGTTCGTAATGAAGTCATTCAGATTTATGCTTGATAACATATATCCTTTCATTTTAAGACTAAAGAGGACTTCATTTATAATTTTAGTTCACTAATCAGCATAAATCTGAATGAGCTCATTATGAACTAATACAATGACATTTGAAAATTTGAAATGAAATGAAATGATTAAGGCACAGGTGGATGCCAAGCAAGCCTTAAAGTGAACTGACGAAAATGCCATTAAATGCATTAGCTAAAAAATCAGCGAAGGAGGGGCATAAAAGAAATAAATGTCTTCTTGATCTTCGCGGTCACGGACGACAGAAACCCACTGTTTGAGAGAAATTTCCATCTGTTTGAATGCAAGGGCACTTCTTCCAAGTATTCGTTGCTCTTAAATTAGAGCATAGACATCCACTAATCTAGGCCGTCATTGAATGTAACGGATCAAATTGAAGCCCAAGCCAGCCTGCGATCCCCGTGAAATTCTTTCTTCCAATTGGGATTTGTTTTATGTTCCTCTCTCGTCTATATATAATTGCTCCACCATCTTTTCTTTTGAACAAAACCCTTCTTCAGTTTATGTCTTGCACGTCCTCTCTCGTTCCGACTGACTGCGATGGAGCCTCTAAATCCGAGAAGAAGCTTGCAGAGAATGAATCCACCGTCGAGAAGCCGTCTAAGGAGCTCCGGTGAAGAAACCACCAAAGATTTCTTAAGGTTTCATGGGTTTATTTGCTACGATTGCTCCTCTTCTCCTCCTGCGGCTTCTTGTTTTGGGATTATTATGGTTTTTTATTACAGGGATCTGGAAGGTTGTTCTTCATCTAGACTCCATTTTCCCGTTCTTTGACTCTGAAGGCATAGATTAAAGGGCTTTTCAGCTTCGATTTCGAAAACCTCTTTTTTTTTTCTTTTCGTGACGATTGTGGTCTCAGTGTCTGAATCATATCTTCTCATTTTGTCCACTGTTTTCTTTGCACATTCTTCCAGCTTTTTACTCCTAACCAATATCGGGATCCGGATTCACATCTTTGATCTCAGTCCGATTCTAAACATCTGAGATGATGATGATTTTAGGGTTAGGAAGATCCCTCCACCCCTCACCTTTGCCTATGTCGGACCCTCACCGGCGCCGTATCGGATCCGAATATATCGCCTTTCACTTTATACAGAAATAAATAAAAATTTGAGGGCAGAAAAAAAGAAATTCAAAAAAAGGGAAAAATTGGTGTAACTCTATCCATTTAAAAAGTTACAGAGAGATAGAGAGAGATGGGTGACCCTGGTACTTTGAAATAGCATATACAACTGAGAAAAAATAAAACAGTGAAGTATGATGGCTCAGTTACACACCAGCAGTATTTATGTTGAAGACCATCAATTGCGCCAGAAAACTGGGTTGATCAGCAGCATATACAGGTTTCTGCAGTTGACAATTTTCCAAAAAAAAAAAAAAAAAAAAATTAAAAAAGATGCCAGAGATGTATGTCTCCAGAATAGTTGAAGACTTGAAAGTACAGTCTTATTCTCTTCCTCAGAATTTTCGTCCCTTGTGGCAACGTAGGACCATGGTTATTGAAATCTGGGTGGAAAGACAACTTGCTTGAGAGGATTTGAAGTGAGGGAAATGTACCAAACAGACTTTTTTTTCTTCTTCAAAAGCCTGAATGGACTTGTGATTCATTAACAATATTAGTGGACTTTACAGTAATGCTATGGATGTTTCCAAATGACTCCCAAGCTTTTTATGACATGGTTGTTTTGAGCCTTATGGATGTGATTATCATAGATTTAGATGAAGAGATAATTAAATTCCAAACAAACTTGGGTTATAAGACTGTTGAAACTAACATTTTACTTGAAGAGATTGTCATGACTATGTTTTTGTTTTTTGGGTTAATTATCATAGATGGTCTCTGTATAGCATAATTACTAAGAATTAAACTAAAGACATGGATAACATTACAATAAAAGTTTGAACTCAATTTCTTCTCTTTCAAACAAACTATTTGTAATATATCGTGAGCCATAGCTGCAGTAGGTATCAAAAATTGGTTCGCTTGAGACTCTAGGATTGTCAAAGTGAACGAGACGAAATGAGCTCATATTTGAATAAGTATTGTCAATTGCCATAAAATCTTACACTTTGTCTAATAGGCAATCTCATAAACTATAGGATTTAGAGGCCATGGGCACAAAGCCCAACGATTCCTCTGGGGTCTTCTTTTTGGACTCCCTTTCCAATAAGTTTATTGAAGATAATTTTAGACAGCATGCTACTTTCCCACTGTCTCTGAGATCATTTGAGATCAGTTAAGAAAACTTGGAAGCCTAAAAAATTGAGTGCTTAATGCAGGCTTCCCCCTTTTTTGAAGACTCTTTTGACTTTGCATCTTGCCAAGTTTCTTCAATATGAAAACATAACGGGAACACGAATGTTCTACGACCAAAAAGTGGTGTGATGTGTACCAGTAGTACACCTTAGAGCAATTTTTTGAACCCAAACACAACATGTGTTGGCTTATAATTCACCACCATAAACACTTTTTCATCAGAGAGCATTTTCTTTCTTTTTTGAATTGGAGAATGATTGTTGTGTTGACACAGGCCTATGTAGGCGTGCCATTGATTGACACACGATGTGTTTTTGAATCTGGTGTCTTTTGTTTTTGTTTTTTTTTTGTTTTTCACTCCTAAACACTTTTTTGAACCCCAAACAACATGTGTTGGCTTATAATTCACCATGAACACTGAGATAACGGTAATCAGTGTGGTGGGTCAGGTTTGTGTTGTGTTAAAATAAGGGTATACAATTATGTGACTCAACCCTAACTTGACCCATTTATTAATCGTGTCAACATGTTACACTCAATCCTAACCCACTTATTTTGTGCTAAGTTTGTGGTACTTCATGTTTGCGGGTCATATTCATGTCATATCAAATTAAGGGTATACCTGAACCGGATCTATTTATTAATTGTGCCAAAGTGGTTAATCCCATTTGACCCAAAACATGTTTACAGTCAATCCTAACCTAGTCATTTCGTGTTGGGTTTGTATCCGGTTCACGGTCGTGTCAAACATTGCCACCCCTAGACTGCATCGCATACTGACACATGATGTGGTGTGGTCACACATTTGGTTACACTAAATTTGGTCGGAATGAAATTATCATAATGTCATGGCCAAGTGTATCATAAGCTTAGCTATTATCCCAAAAAAAAAAAGAAAAGAAATATAGAGTGTCTAAGCCATTTTCCATAAAAAGCGTTAGCAAAAGCTTGAGCAAAGGAGAGACAGAAACGAAAGGAAATCGTCTTCTTGGTTTCACGGATGACAGAAACACTCAGTACGAGAAAAATTTTCATCTTCAATTGGAGAGACTGAAGGTTGCTATTTGTTTGGTTGAATTTCGTCCTCTCTATCTGATGTAAAAGGAGCTCTCGAGTTCTCTGTCAGGTCTTTAATGGTGTCTAGATTCTACTGGTTCGATCTCTGATGGTTCAAAGCTTCTTTCTCCATCGCCATGGCTGCACCTTTCTTCTCCACCCCTTTCCAGCCCTACGTTTACCAGGTAATTGTTAAGTATCCTCTACAAATTTCACTTGTTTGTAAAATCAGTTTAGTGGTAGATCGGCTCTGTACGTTCAAAAATCTGAAAAATTACGTGATTTGATGAGCATTCACAAAGTTCATGTTCCGTAGTATCTATCTCTTGACGGCAATTTTTGAGTTCGAGGGTTGGGGGGGGGGGGGGGGAGGGGGTGTCGGGTGAGATGAAACTGGAATTGATTTGGAATGGGGTAGTTGGCTATGTTTGTTCGGCTGGTTGGAGGAGTATAGACCAATCCCTGGGGTGAGAGACAGGCGTACCTGGGGTCTTAATAAGAAAAGAAAGTCAGGTTCTCCACCAATTATTTCTATGGAGGGTGGGAACATGAAGTTTATCATCCGGATTATCCTTAAAGGGTCATTTGGACTCCGAGGTTTTCCTCAAAAGTTATTATTATTGACTATGATCCTGGATAAAATTATTACTCTCCACCATTTAAACCATTTAAAAAGCAGAGGGCGGAATTTGGTCATTAGTAGCATTTGTGTAAGAGGAGGGCTGGGCTACCTCTTCATTCACAGCTGAATAAATTGGGAGATTTGTTTTGTTTTGTTTTTTTTTTTCTCATCTCAATATTTCATGGGTCTTTCCAAAATCATTCAGGGACCTGAATGATTTAAAACCAGTTTATCCACAACATCTGTTTGTTCATTCAGAGTTGGTAAAGTTGGTGCAGATAGATTTGGCACTTAATCAACTTCATTGACAATCTTTTCTTCTTTTTTTTTAAAAGAAAAAATAGCTTGATACCATACAGATTCCTTTACCTCATTCAAAAGAGTTGGTAGAGTTGGTGAAGTTGATAACACACATCATAGCTAAAAAAACTGCAATATATGTGTCTCTCCCTGAAAAATAGCTTTCCTTTCATCAATCCATTGCTTTCCTAGAACCATATTGTAGTCTAAACAATTCTATATTTTTTTTGATGAAAGAAAAATTTTATTCTAAACTAAAGCAAAAGAAACAAGCGAGAAAATGCAACTAGTAGAGGGGATGAGAGATCCCCGCAAGAAGAGAGTAGGACCCCCACAACAAGAAGCCCCCAAACAATTCTATATTCAACACCCATCAATGTATTTTCCTTGTTTGAATTGAATAACAAAACCTTATTTAGATTGTTCACAATATTGTTGATCCACAACATCTTGTAAGATTAATCATAAAAAAAATCTTGTAAGATCTTAGGTAAACTTGTTGAAATCAAATTCTCCTCCTACTTGTGATTAATCAATATCTCAATTGCGTTTTTGGAGAGATAACAAATCTGGTCCAAATATCTAAAACCATCTTCTAGTATTTGCTTTGATACCAAACTGATGTGGGACTAAGGCTTTGATACCAAACTGATGTGGGACTAAGGCTCTAATACCAAACTGATGTAGAATCAAAGTATTAAAATCAAATTAAGCACCTCCTCCAAAACCCTAAGATGCTAAGAGAGATATGAATTAATATACTTATTATATTTCAACTCTCCTCCTCAAGATGGACACTCTTGGACAATGAACGTGGGGAAGCTTGGTGCAAGTCCACCGAATGTGGACACGTGTACAAAGAGCTCAGGAGAATAATTGCGTCTATGGGAAGATTTGAACTCGTGACCTAACCTGGCTCTAATACTATATTAAGAAGTTAACTAACCAACTCTCCCAAAACCCTAGGATGCTAGGAGAGTTATAAATTAATGTACCTTTTTTTTTTCTTTTTTTTACTGATAAAAAAGTAAAAAAAAAAGAGAAAATTGGGAAAGCAACCCCAAGAAACAGCACCACAAGAGGTACTGTCAAACAACGTCTATAAAAATGCCATCTCATCCCAACCCAACACCCAATCTACATCTTTTACATCTTTGAAAAGAACGATATGAGATACCCACGAGTAGAACAAAGAAAGAGTGATTTTAGGCAATTTGATAAGATCAACAACTACGTTTTCAAAGACACAAGCATTGCGCTCTCTCCACACAACCCCATAAACAATGGTTGGGGTTCCCAACCAAAGAAACTTCCCTCTAACCGATAGATTGTCCACCCTCCTATGGATCCAAATCTCAAGCTGCAACTTTATGGAAGATGGCACCATTTAAGATCTCTGGACTCTATAAAGGAAGTATGTGTAGGTGTATATGTAGTGTGTGTGTGTGAGGGTATAATGATATTTTGTATCGTATTGTACCCTAGTATATAATAAAGAGCAATACCGTATGGGAGAAAAAATAAGACTCTCTCCCTGCATTTCTCTCATTTTTTCTCCTTCTTCTTCTTCTTATCTTTCTCCTCTCTTTCTTTCCCATAAATTCCAATTTGATATCAGAGCCACATCATGGTCGAAGGCTAATCGAGTCGGAGAAGCATGATGAAGAACACTATTGACGTCAGCTGTACGGACCCTGACGTCACAAGACCGTACGTCGTTTGAGAAGAAAAAAAGGAGGGGTTTGGATCGTGGTGATTTATCATGAATTATCATATTTTTTCATGATTTTTTAGTGATCAGATCAAGGTTTTTTGGGCGATTTTGTGAAAAAAGGAAAAACGGCCAGATTTGAAAAAAATGTTTGATCCAATTGTCTTAGGGATTTTTTCGATGGATGATCTCTTCTAGTTCGGTCGTTTTTTACGTAAGGAATCATGCAAAAGTGGTCTCGCATCATTTGGTGGAGAATTGAAGCGTCAGTGCAGATTTTCGTTCAGGTACCTTAACGCCTGACATTTTTTGGGGTTTTTGCGATTTTTTTGCTCCGAAAATTGATTTTGTCTCTCTAATCATGTTCTACAGGTTGCTAATCATTATGTGTGTGATATTAAGTATGTTGGTGATTATGATTTTCCAATTGCTGTGATTTGGGGCTGTTTTCGCTTCCCAGACCTCTTTTTGAAACCTAACCGTACGTGTACTTTGTTGTTTTTGCTATTCCTACTTGTGTTTGTGTGGGATTAGTGGTTGTGGAAGTTTTGTTCACGTGTGATCCCCTTATTTTGAAGTTTAAAGTATGTCGGAAACAAGTGACATCATGTCCGGGCCTTCTGATGGGCTGCAAGGGGTAACTAATAATCCAAACACTCTTATTTCAACAATTTGGTTTGATGACAACAATTTTCTACTTTGGTTTCACTTTGCACAAATATATATTACTGGTAAAGGGAAACTCGGATATCTGATGGGTGCGACTAAAGCTTCAGCTCCCAGCTCTCCTACTTTTCCTAAATGGGAGGCGGAAAATGCTATTGTTATGTCTTGGTTAATCCATTCTTTGAAGCCTGAGATTTCTAAAACTTCCATGTATCTACCGACTGCCAAAGCTATATGGGACTCCATGATTCAGACATATTCAAAGACAATAAAGCCAAGATATATGATTTACGACAAAAAGTGGTCAATTTCAATCAAGGTGATAAATCTCTCTTCTTATTATTCTACACTTAAAGGGATGTGACAAGGAATTGATTACTACAAGATTTATCGCCCCAAGTGTTCTAAAGATGTTGAATACCACAAGGAGGTTGAAGAGAGCAGAGTGTTTGATTTTTTAGCAGGTCTCAATTTTGAATATGATGATATTCGCATATAGAGTTTAGGGAAGGATCCCTTCCCATCAATTAATGAAGTTTACTCATATGTCTAGGAAGAAGAGGATCGTAGGCATGTCATGTTGAACCCTACATCATTCTCTTCCACAGAAAAATCAGCTCTTCTCTCATTTAATCAGCGTGGTGGACGTGGTGGCTCCCATGGACGTAGTGGTGGTGGTCGGGGCAATTTCAGATATAGTTGATGCGGTTTTTCAGAGGATGAGAGAGATAAATTCAAATGTGATCATTGTGGTCATTTTGGACATTTAAAGGACACATGTTGGGATCTACATGGTTGTCCCCAGGAGTTTCAAGGTTGTTCTCAACGTGGCTTATTTGATGTAGGATGTGGTGGTTCTCGTTTTGTTCGTGGAGGCCGGTCAAGTGTTAATTCTATGACTTCTATTACTCCAGATACTACATTTGCACCGTTTACTGATTCTACTTCCAGTTTATTCTCTCGTGATGAAATTGAGGCTCTGCAACGCTTCATGTCGAGTTTGGAAACATCCATATCTTCTTCTCAAACCTCGTTTACTCATTTAGGTACCTCTGCCTCTGCGTTTAGTGCTAGTGTCTCTTCTCCTGGTCACTCCTGGATTATTGATTCATGTGTCTCTAACCATATGACTGGTACGTCTTCTCTTTTTTCTTCCTATTCTATTTGTTATGGGAAAGATAAGGTACGTATTGTCGATAGTTCCTATTCGTCTATTGCCGGTAAGGGGAACATACCTGTCACCCATTCCCTACCTTTGACATCCGTTCTTCATGTTCACAAGTTTACTTTAAATTTGTAATATGTTAGTCATTTGACCAAGTCCTTAAACTGTAGTATAACTTTTTTTTTTTTCTCATTGTGTCTTTCAGGACTTGAGTTTGAGGAGGATGATTAGTAGGGAACATAAGGACAATGGCCTATATATCTTGGATATCCCTCTACATTTCGCATTACCTGTTCAACAGATCTCAGCTCCTGTAATAAATGATGGTCATTTTAGTTCCATGCAGATTTCTCAGTGGCATAACCGTTTAGGCCATCATTCTCCTTCTACTTTAAAAAGATTGTTTCCACATTTATTTTCTAGTTGTAGCTCTTTCATTCTGCTCCTTGTAAGTATGCCAAGCATTGTCCAACCTCTTATCCAATTAGTTTGAATAAAAGTGAATCTACTTTTTATATAGTTCATTCTGATGTACGAGGACTTGCTCTTACTGTTTCTTTGTCTGGGTTTAGATATTTTGTGACTTTTGTTGATGACTATTCTCGTGTTACTTGGATTTATTTATTAAAATCAAAAAGTGATGTTTTTTCTTCTTTTGCCTTCTTTCATAAGATGGTTGAAACCCAGTTCAATAAGAAAATTAAGATTTTGCGGTCTAATAATGGTGGTGAATATATATCCTATGTTTTTTCCTCCTTTCTTGACCAGTTGGGAATTCTTCATCAAACCACATATCCCAGTACACCAGAGCAAAATGAAGTTGCGGAGAGAAAAAATAGGCATTTACTTGAAGTGGCTCATGCATTGTTATTCACTATGAATGTCCCCAAAACTTTTTGGTCATATGCCGTTCAGACAGCGGCCTTTCTCATTAATAGAATGCCTAACCGCGTGCTTAACTTTCAATCACCTCTTAAGGTCTTGTCTTCTCCTGTATCCTTATTCCCTATCCCCCCTAAAGTCTTTGGGTGCATTTGTTATGTACATGTTAACACATTCCAGCGGTCTAAACTTGATCCTAAAGCTCTTAAATACATTTTCTTGGGATATGCTCCTAGCCAGAAAGGTTACAAGTGTTATCACCCTGCTTCTCGGCAACGGTTTGTTTCTATAGATATTACCTTTCATGAAACAATTCCGTTTTTTCTTCTCCTAGTTCGTCCCAGGGGGAGCATTCTTTTGCAGAGCCGTCTCATCCTCTTCCTGTTCCAGCTTTTATCTTTGACTCAGGTGTTCATGGTGAGGGCGAGAACGTTCTTCAAGTTTATTCCAGGAAGAAGAAATCAGGCATTTCGACTATTCCTCTTGTTCCTGGCCAAGATGTCTCTTCGGCTCAAGCTCCTGATCTAGGTAATCCTTCTGCTTCTCGTGACTCTGATATTTTGATAGCCATTCGAAAAGGTGTTCCATCTTGCGTCAAACATCCTTTGGCTAACTTTGTGTATTATCA
>JAOXJP010239696.1:0-23373 GCA_025762735.1 Platanus orientalis | reverse complement strand
ACCTGGAGATTTGAAGCTAAGGCCAAGGCCGAAGTATGGTGATTGACCTTTCTGGATACGAAGATTAGATGAACCTCTGAGAGCTTTTGGAGGGGTCACTTCTTGGTCAGGGTTATCATAGATTGAGAAATTGGTTGTTGCCGTTCTTGAACATGTCTGCTCTGTGATGAGTTTCATGGAGCAAGGGGGCTCAGGGATGCAAAAGATCTGAAATTACACCATTTGGACTATAAGAGAAGCTCCTGGGGTCATTTGAGGGTCCAAGGGTCATTCTTTGAGTAGAAAGGGTAAAATGGTAATTTTTGCCTGCAGGTCGAAAAAAAGGTGAAAATATGAATTCTCGACCTATGATGCTTCATGACAAGAAGGCTTATGTAGGTTGAGAAATTCAGTGTTCTGGATGGCAAATATTAAGTATTGAGCTTTTGAAGGCAAAAGAGTAAAATGGTAATTTTTCCATATGTGATGCTTTGCTGGAGAAAGGCTTACAAGAGGTGGAAAACTTACTGATTACATGAATGAGGTTCTAAAATATGGACCCTCAAAGTCCTGTTGATGCTTTAGAAAAAAATTAGGGTTTGTCCTGAAATGGTGTTTTTGGGGCTGTAATAAGGTGTTTTGATTGGTTTATTCGTGATTAGAGCATCTAGAAAGACCTCTTTGGGAATGCCTAACATCCTAGAATCTAGGTTTGCTCTTCCTAAGCCATGGATGCTAGAATGTTAGTATTTGAATACTATTATGCTGTTCTTATGCTATCACATGACCAGAGTCAAAATTTGGGTGCTGATAGTGACGATCCGAATCCGGGGCACATACAGATGTTATCCGAGTCCGAGTTCAGGGGCATTACACCCACAGACATGCAATTAACATTCCCTAAGGTTAAAGCATGACCTCTTTAACAAATAAAATTTTTTAAAAACAAGAAAACCTACAATTAAATCCCTAAAACCCTTGGAAAAACCCAAAAAAATTTAATCAAATTACCCACCCCTAAAGAAAAATCCAAGAATGTGTAACAAATAATTAATAATCATTCCCAACAATCAAGAGAAATGAAAAACTTACATCCAGGGAGAGTAGATTCCTCAACAAAGCCCTTGCATTCCTTGAGAGGAGTGGTGGTCCATCATTCCTCATCTGTGGGGATCCCGCAATCACTTCTCCTCTTCCTTCTATTATCTTTTAAGTTTTCGAGCAAAGATTTCCCTTAAAATACCTCTTCCCTTAGGTGTACAGCCTTTGGAATCTCTAAGTGACAAAAAAGGCATGGAACAACCTTTTAAAACTCAGTTGAAGACCAACCATCTCCAACACCTATTTGTTTCCTAACGTCTAAACATGCACAATTGCATGAATAGATGTGAGGCTTGACAATCCATAAATAGGCATTTGTACATATTGGCCCCATTTTCCTTAGTTTTCTCACTCAATACTAACAATCCTATACCCTTCAAACTCCGCCTAATTTCACGAACCATCTCTAGTATCATAAGCTTTCCATCCCGAGCTCAAAATGGTGGTAGTCATGCCCATTTTGAAAGATTAACCCATTACAACGGAGCAACCATACATGATCTCTTAATTACGGCCCATTAGGCACTACAACTTTCTATATCGTGGGTCCAAACACCCCATTTACATCTCAGTCTCTATCATAAAAAATAAAAAAAATTGGCATCAATTATATGACTTTCTCATAATTATCCAAGCATGTCTCATTAATTCTCTCATTTCCAAACTTTATTACTCAACATAAAACATAAGCAAGATTTTCATAAATTAAAAGATATCCAAACTAATCTTAATTTCCATGGTAGTTGAAGTAACTCAAATAGATGTTCTTTCCCCGACAACTATGGCCGAAGGACTAGCCACCATACCTAACTCCCCACTAAACATTGCCCCGACTAAGCCTGACATTACATCAGCCCGCTTGAGCACCTTCTGGCCCACATCCACCATCCATTCTAGGCCCACCACGGTTTTGATCCTGTTGGTTATCTTGAGGAGGGATTAGATAGGCTGGACACAAGTCAACAACTCATCCCTCGGAGGAGATGAGCTTTGAGAACATGTGTATTTATTTTGGGGGCAACTCTCATGTGGGCTTCAAGTCTCTAAATTTACAAAATACAATGGAGGGGGGTGCCCTCATATTCACCTATGTATATGTTGCAGTGATATGTTCCAACTTGGCAAGGACGAGAGACTTTATCCATTTATTTTTTCAAAGCCTAGAGGGTCACACTGTTAGGTGGTTCATAAACCTAAACAAAGACCAACCCCAAACCTAAAGAAACTTAACTTGAGTCTTTCTAGTACATTTTAAATTTAACTTGGACCCTTTTCCTACTAGAATGGACGTTGAAGAGATGAGACCTTCACTAAAAGAAAGCATATGAGAGTTATTGCTCCAATGGAGATTTGCAACTTTAGAACTCGACAAACCTTTTGAAGAGGAGGACATGACCACAATCTTCTTAAAAACCTTGGGCCCTACATACCAATTGATGTTGCTGGCCCGAACATGTAATGACTTCACACCCATGGTGATAGCCATAACAAACATAGAACAGGCTATACAGAGTAGCGTAATCAAGGAAATCCAAGGGCCTCTGTAACCCGCACATGGAAGGACTAAACTCCTTCTAGCCATACCTACCCCATCCACATTCTCACCAGCTCAACCCCCTTTGTATCCTCCATCTCTTACACCCTCATCACCTACTTAATCTGCCTAAAGCCGTGTTAGCAATTCGTCACTCGTAGTCCAAATCCCGCTATCTATAAAGAGGAAAAGGAATGAGCTGCCCTCTCCTCATTACAAGTGCCATAGAAGGAAATCCATGCCTTTACGATGCCTAGTTGATGAGGGTTACCTCCAACTGCTCCAAGCAGGACAACTTCCTTATCCATTCCTTAGGTTCTACAACCCAAAACCTCACTATGCTTACCATTAGGGCCTCAGACACTTGATCGATTCATGTTCTCGATTGAGGCATGCCATCCAGAACCTTGTTGATCACAGAACCATCCCCATCAGCATGTCAAAACCATGACGAGTCCCAAGACCTTCAATACATTGTAAATATTTTATTTCCATTTAATGGAATACAAATTGAACTTCGAGTAGCTTGATACTAGCTTCTAAAATCAGGTACATAGGCTACTTGTGAGTCATCTTCACATACTCTAAGTCTACGAGTAGCTTGATATTAGTTTCTAAAATCAGGTACATAGGCTACTTGTGAGTCATCTTCACATACTCCAAGTGCATCCATTTTCATGTAAATAAACCCATTTTTTCTAGATCCTATCCGTCTCTTGGACAAACATCATCTCACCATGATTCGCAACCAACCTCATTACCTCCAATTACAAGAGTTGTAATGGGAAGAAATACCAACAAGCATAGGACCTCGCGACTACAAGTATGTTGTTCCTACGTTTTCTATTTGAATGATCATAAGCTTAATTACATTCTATTAGAAAAAAAATATTCTATAAAGACATATGAGAGCAACATACTGATTTCATATTTTTTATTACAGTAGAAGAATGTTGGTTGGTACTGCTATTACGAATTGTTGTCATCATATATATTTTCATTACTGTTGAGCATGATCCTATTATGATTTGTGCACATTACCAGTAGGGCTGTCAATCGGGCCGGGCTGGGCCCCGCTGATGTCTGCCCAAACTTAGTAATACGGGCCCAAATTCAGCCAGAGCCCGAACTTGGCCCGAGGTAGTCAGCCCAAATTCAATCCATTCTAAAATCATGGGCTTCGAGCAAAGTTAGGGCCGACCCAAACCTAAAGCTCATTTAAAAAAAAATATTGATTATTAAAGTTCATTTTAAAATTTGGGTTGATAATGGCTCTTAATTATTTCTAATGCTTTGAAAATATGGCTAATTAGTTAAATTTGGGCTTATAATGGGCCCAAAACTGTCATATATTTGTTGGGGTAAGCGATACCAATTTCTGGTCGGGCCAAACCATATTTTATACCTATTTCGAGCTGGATCAGGCCAGGTTATATTTGATTACTACTTTGGGCTGGACGGGGCTAGATTGCGCTAAGTTCAGGCTGAAAGTGAATCTGTCCAAATAAAACTTCGAGCCTGAAATTTGGGCCCAAACTCAGCCCAACCCAACTATTTTTCGGGCCGGAATTGACACCCTTAATTACCAGTACATTGATGTTAATAGAAGATTAAAAACTATATATAGAAACATTTATGTTGGAAATGTCGTCCATCACAGTGCACTGTTATTAAATCATTCAAGGAGTATTAACTCATTACACATAAAAGAAAACAAAGGGAAAAAGGATAAAAATTAAGTTTCCATGATACTTAGCAACCATTGAGGATTTATCTTACTTACAAACAGACACTAATATGACACGTGGTGGCTTCCCAGGACGTCTAGCATGTTGAGCGCATAAATTATCAACCAATAAGACATCTCCCTTCTGCCACCCCAAATCCACACAATTTTCATTCAAGATTTGTTTGTAAGCATCCAAAGCTTCTAATGGAAAAATACTTCCATCGCCAAACTTGAGATTTGTATCTTTCTCATTATTGGTGTAGCCTAAGATCGTATTGAACCAAACCCTCCTTTCTCCAAACTCTTGGACTGGATTCATAGGTCCATATACAATATCTGCACTCCCGTCCTTGTTGAATACGATGGAACTGCAGGGAAGCATTTCTAGAGCCCTGCAAGCAAACCAACAATAAAAATAATTGCTACTACTAATTCCTCGGAACCAGAAGGCACGTGAGATTAGGATTAGGATTAGGATTAGGATTAGGATGGGTAAATAAGGACTAGAATTATATTGGTAAAAAAAGTTAGATTCTCCTTGACAACTTCAGCATCTCTTTTGAATTCAAAGCTCTATTTTTAGGTGGAATTCTAAATTCTAGAGTCATAGGAATAGTTATGGAGAGAAAAGAATGGTAGTTCCCATGTTGCAAGAAAACAAACACAAGTATGATGTAACACAAATGCTAATGACAAAACAGATCGGATTCAGGTTAATGGCAACATGAAACGAAACAAGAAAATGGACAGAAATGAACCAATTGCACAGAACACAAGAATTTATGTGGTTCAACAATGAAGATTTTGAGTTACAACAATTTCTTCTCCTAATATCCTCAAAATCCTGTAAGGATTTTATATATCAGCACAAAACCGTACTCCCAAGTCACACATGGAAACTACCCAAAAGTACCCATCTAAAACAAATGCAAACAATTGGGATCATCAGACCAAATCGGATAAGACAACGGGTTATCTGTGGCATGTTTACAAGGTTCACAGACATTTTTTATCACAGACAATCATTCTCCTTTATCTATTTTATCTCCCCGATCCAATTCCCACAATCAATAAGAAACTACTAATACACAGTGAAATTCATGTAAATTCTTAAAACCCTATCCTAAACTCATCAAACATTCGGTTCCAAGGACCCAAACACAGTCTTACAAAAAAAGAACTTATATAACAAGTATGTTTACTCTACCCAAAAGAGAAAAAAAACAAAACAAAAACGTTTCGAAACCGTTGGAATGTAAATTTCCCTGCATGCAATGAGTTCTGCCTAGAAATGACAATATCATTGGACCTAGCTCAGGCTCACTGCTATTCAAATTCTACCCACACTTTGTTACGCAGCCTCAGCCCATTTACAGCTAGGGCTATTGAAATATAATAAGTATATTGCTTTAATTAAGATGGTATCAGAGCAGGTTTTATGTCGCAAGTTCAAATCTTCCCGTGGACGCAATTATTCTCCCGGGCTCTTTGTGCTTGTGCATGCATGTTCTGTGGACTCACACTTAGCTCCCCATGTTCATTGTCTAGGAGTGTCCCTCCTGAGGGGGAGTATTGAAATATAATAAGTACACTATACCCTCTGATACAACCTTTAACAAGGGCTGCACGCAGCACTGAGTCAGCCCAAACAAGACCTGGCCCAGCCCAAGATTAAGAACAAAGGGCCGTGAGCCCGAGTTTTTATCTGGGCTAAAGTTTGGGCCATGCTTGGTCTAACCTGAGCCTAACCCAAAGGCTAAGGCTCGGGGCCCTCGAGACTTCATATAGAGAGTTCAGATTATTGGGATCCTGTCGCCTATAACCCACCATATATCTCATGTTCAGAGTATTGGGATCCACCAAGGAATAGATCTTAAGTATGAGATTAACCAGGTCAAAAGTCATTGAATTTATGATCCTATATTAGTTTGAATGATGGGAAAAAAATCATAGAAGTGGATCAGATTGTTATGATTCAAGACCACCTATTAGATAAGAGCCATTAGTGTGAGAACCCAACCCTCTGAACATGAGACACTCCCATTCTAAAATAATGGCCATGTTTTCTATTTATCCTTGTTAGTAATTGGTGTGTACCGCTTTTCAGCTTCAACTTCATCTTCCGTCTTCAGAAGTGATTTCCATGTCTTGCTGACGACATTGCCGGAAACATTCTCTTTCGGGGTCTTGAAACGAAGAACATAACCTAGTTCAGATAACTTGGTGACGAATGCTGGTACTCTTTCTTCCATCTTTTTAACTATAATGTAGCTAGGCACTATTGATGTCTCACCGCCTTCAGGGGATGGTTGGGAACAAAAGAAAAATATCTTTGAAGGAAATTTCTTGATCTGCAAGCAACCAAATATCAATCTAACTATATTTATTGCAACATAACCAACTAAATTTTAATAAAATAGAAAACCTACTGCTGCTGTATCATTAGTGTTGACCCCTACTGCTTTAAAGCTTGGAAATGACTTAAAACAATTTAAGCTTTTTTTTTTTTTTTTATATATTAAAGGTCTATAGTGTCCTCCCTTGTTGTTTATGTTAGAAATTAAGTATTAATTTTTTTTTTTTTATTTTAACAATTGATCATAATCAATGAAAATGACTAAATCATAAAAACATAATATATAATTATAAGATGGTACCACTCGAACAACATATGTAATACAAGGTACTAAAATACTAGAATTCATGACAAATATAGCAACATGTACCAATAAATCTTGCATATGAAGTAATAAGAAATTTTATATCTATAACCAAATGTATGTTTGATGAATAAATAAAATAAATTCTCTTTGATAAGTGTACTCACTAACAGAGGACTAGGCAAATTTCAACAGAGCTTCGTCTAAGATTACAAAACTAAAATAATTATAAAAAATAGCAACAAAATATGAGTTTTTTATATTGTTTTTCTCGGTGTGGATTTGGTGCACCCCTTTAATGAATGCCTAACGTCCGCCCATGTACAGGGGCAAACACATGTCATCGAAAAAGTGATTTACACTTTTGGGTGGGTGATTTTCACTTTTCAATGCCATGTCTCCGCCCCTGCATATGGGTGAACCTTAGTTCGTTAAGGGGGCACACCAAACCCGCAGGGTGTTTTTCTAATCTCTATTGCACCCCATTGTATACAATATGGGGTCAAAGAACTGTTGGGAGTATAGCATTAAGATGTAGAGTTAAAGCCCATAATCATGGGCCCTTAATTTGTAAAAAATGGATGAAATTAAGACCCAATAAATTAGCTTACATCATCCAAAATTGATAAGGCTTTTAAATATGGTATGCCATTAAAAGAAACACATCAAATAAAATAAAAAGTAATAAACTGAAAATATAATGCCACATTAACATGGGGTCATCCTTTACAAAAATAAAGAAACATTGAGCGATCCAACGTATAGGTCATTAGATGGTTTTCCATATATGGCAATACCATCAATTACATTAAAAAACAAAGCAATAAAAACTTAATAAAAGAGTATTGAAGATGTTACCAAATAAAGGTAAAACCATATGCAAGATTTAAGCAATTAGAATTAAATTTTAAAATTTTAAAATAAAAAAAAACTGTTGAACATAAATATAAAAAAATACAACAGTTTACAAAATGGCAATGAGGTGAGTTAAATGGGTGATCAAGTAGCTGGTTTTAGAACATATATGTGAGGATGGATGTTCATGATATGCTGTAAATTATTTATCAAATTTGCGTACAATTGGGCATTCAGAACCAAAATAGGCCTCAAAACGGAGTTGGGAATCAACCCTGGAACAATCAAATTCCAAGGCCAGAACAACAGAATCTAGACTCTTCCAGGCCCTGTTTTGACCCCATTTTGGTTCCAATTTTGGCCCTTCTTCTCACCATCCTTAGGGTTGAAATTCGGCCCACTATTTTGCCAGTAAATCTCCCTACCTTGGGGCTAAATGACCACTATAAATTTCTTCAAACAACCCAAAAATCCATACAAATTTAAAAGATATACACAAAGCGTGCAGAGAATTTCAGCAAACAAGAAGCTTCAAACATGCTTGAATCAAACATATGAACAAAATTGGATGCAAGCATGCTTAGATCTACATAAAATGTCATGAAAACTAACTAAATAAGTGACCAAGCAGCTGGTTTGACCTATTGGGTTTCAAGGTGGGTTTGGTTCTAGATAACCAAGATCAGGCTCGAGTTATGACACAAAACTTTTCCAAACAATTTTGAAAGTTTAATATGTCTCAT
This sequence comes from Platanus orientalis, assembly GCA_025762735.1. Lineage (NCBI taxonomy): Eukaryota > Viridiplantae > Streptophyta > Magnoliopsida > Proteales > Platanaceae > Platanus > Platanus orientalis. The sequence goes on along the minus strand of JAOXJP010239696.1, from coordinate 14,772 downwards.
CCTCTCTTTTATATTATTTTATTTTTTATTGGGTTTCTTCCTTTATTTTATCTGGCTAGTTTTCTACCTCATCTCATTTTGTTCCTAATTCAGACCTGGTTTAGGTAAATTAGGTTGGACTGGGTTGACCAAAACCTATAGCGTACCTGGCTTGCCTTCTTTAGCTTGCTCTGGCTTTTGTGCACACAAAATCTGTGCACAATGCATGTGCACAGACCAGGAAGTGGACACATCCGAGCCGAAAAGTGATAAGCACACCCCCAAAAAGTGTAAATCACTTTTTGGCACTGACGTATCCACCCCCTGGTCCATGCATATGCATCGTGCATGGATTTTGTGTGCACAAAAGCTGGGCTCTCTTTAGCTATTTCTAAGTGGGGAAAGATTAATCCTTTAGGGTAGAAGCTAAAGGGCAGGGGAGAGAGAAAACTATCCTTTTAATTGGTGACAAGGTTTGATAAAAGCGAGCTCTCGTTCAAAGAGATACGAGCCTTTCTTTTGCCTGTCCAAGGGGTTTTAGCTTCCAAACAGGAAACCCCTTTGGGAAACCCATTCCAAACCCCAATCGCGGTTGGAGATTCTAGTCGAAAGTTGCAAAACAAAGAGAAATCAAAGGATTCAGATATGGAAATGACGATAGTGAACAGCATGGAAAGCCTTGACACAGATGATAACATCATCAACATTGATGAAGAACGTTAGGAGGTTGACCCAGGTAAGTGGAAATCCAACATCGTTTTTAAACTTTTTTTTTTGATAAATACTTTAATATCCAAGTGTTTATTCTAGTCCTAGCTAAATCGTGGAAAATGAAAAAATAAAGGTGGAGGTGGGGCGATTGGGAAACAACTTGTACATTGCCTGCTTCGAACACCCCATGGACCTTGATAAAGTACTTAACAAGGGTTCATGGAACTTTGAAGACAGTCATGTGGTAATAGCCGAATGGAACCTATTAACCCTGATCTCTAATATAGATTTCTCCTTTTCAATTTTTTGGGTCCAACTCTATAATCTTCCCCTAAGTCTTTTCAAAGAATCTATGGCAAAACTCTTGGCAAAGAAAATAAGGGAATATGTTGTCTTGAACGCAGAAGAACATATCAACAAAGATGGACCGTATTTGCGTGTTTTGAATTCAGATTAATTTATCCAAGCCAATACGAATGATTGGGAAAACCAAACATTGCAATATCAGTCAACTATGAAAGGCTCCCTATTTACTACTACTACTGTGGAGTAACAGTGCATGAAGCCAAAGACTATGAAAAAAAGTTCATTGACCAAAAAAAAAGGCAAGGAAGTAAAGGAGCTACAGAAGCTCAACAAGTTTGAGTACCACCTCAAAGGTACATCAACCAATAGAGCATACCACCTCAAAGGTACATCAACCAATAGAGCATACCACCTCAAATGGAGAATCATTCCAAGTCCCCTAAGCTTCTCAGACCGAATGCCATCATTTGGAAGGACTTTTGGAACTCAGAACCTATTTGACATCCTGATTAAAAGAAACTTACTAGATGAGTTTGAAAGTGATTGGGAGGTACGATTTGGAAGCAAAGATTCAACAAGATCCTCTATAAGAAAAATGAATAGCAAGGTAGAAGACATCCGAGTGAACTCACTAAGTCGATCAAGACTTTCTGAGTCAAGTTCTCGAGAAGAGGGAGAAGGTCATGATTACATGCTCTTTGGATGTGACAGTAGCAGACTTACCTTACGAGAGATGATGGATTTGGACGGTTAGTGGTGGAGATACCACCAGAACCTAATTTGTCGGAGTCCAAGGTGTTGGAACAACCAATTTTTCTTAGACTTCTATACCCCTGATCAAAAAGATCCTTTCATGGTGGTCCATAAGGTCATAAGAGGAAACTCACTCCCGACTAATCAGGCCTACAAAATCCAAGATAGTGAAGGACAAGAAAGTGATGTACAAAACAATAAATTGAAAGGGAAACAACATATGATCTATGATGGAAAAAAAAGGACAGCATTGGGACCCACAAGCTATGAAGCCCTCCCGAACCGGCATTGTCATCAAGAAGTTCTAGCTCACCCACCCTCAGAGCAAACCAAAGAAACAACTCAAGCTAATTTAAATCAAAATGGATCACTCTATGCCAGCCAGGTTCCTACCAACCCAATCCCATCCCCAGAGGAATCAAGCCCATACCAAACTAAAGAACCATAAACTTTAAGTGTATACAAACCAACCAATAACAACAACACAATAGGACCACTAAATATGATGATGAGCCAAATTAACAAGACAAACTTAAAAAGTGTAGCACGTTTGTTCAAAAGTAGAATGGTTGAAGAAAATCACAGTGTCATAGAGAAGATGGAGATAGATCAAGATCATAATAGAAAGAGGAAGGAAGTGGAAACGGAAGACTCTAAAGACTCATCCTAGCAACCGATGAACAAGAAACCACACCAAGAGGTACGCATTCCCTTCACTAAACCCTAAAGTTTCTTTTTTTCCTTTTCAATTCTATAACATGGTAGCTATACAAAATCCACCAAATGAAAAGCCAATACCTCCTCCTACTTTCTCTGCTCTTCTAAAACCCCAAAATCAAGTGCTTCTAAAATCATTAAAGCAAATCCAAATTAAAAAAAAAAAAGAAGAGGAAAAAATCTCCAAGAGCACCCACCAAACATCTCTACCCCATGACAATAGTTGAATTCCTTCCCTTGCAAATTACCCTACATCTAAGAGAAAAACCTCAAACAATCCAAAGCTTAATGAATAAACAGCTTCTGATGGCTGTCCCTCAACAGCCCTAGAGAGCCCAATGAGAATTTTGGTTTGCAACTATCAAGGTTCGTTCAATAAGAGACCTTCTTAAATAAAAGATTCCCCATTGTATCTTTCTGAAACTAAACTCACCATAGAAAAATCTTTTAAGAAATTGGGCCTCAAGTCAGAATGGAGATATTTAGGTCATGATGCATTAGGAAGATTAGGGAGTTTACTCATTGTCTAGAGAAATGAAATAAAATTAAAGCATCTTAGATTCCACAAATAGATGGATTATCACAAGCATTGAAACTAGAGGAAAAAAATGACAAATGGCTTTGTAGTTTCATCTATGGAGAACCAAAAACTTAAAGAAGAAAATAGGCATGGACAAACTTTATAAATCACTTTGAAGGAATGTCTAGGCCATTGGTATGTCTAGGAGATTAGAATCTGCTATAGAAGAAATCTAAAAAATGGGGAGGTACTCAAATAGGAGCCTCCTCCCTAAATCTAGGTCAAAAAATCCTAAAAAACAATGTAATTTGTTAGACTTGGGATTAAGAGGTCCTTTCTTCACATGGATCAAGAGGTAAAACAATCAAATAATTATTTAAGAAAAGCTAGACAAAGTAGTGGTAATTGCAAAATGGAGAGAGCTCTTCCCGGATGCTTTTGTGGAAAACTTATTTGTTGGGGGGTCCGATCATATTCCAATCATCCTTCACACTACTCTATTTAGGAAAATTTAAAATAAACCATTTCGATTTGAGTGGATGTGGACCACCCACCCAAGGTGTAGAGAAACTATAGAAGAGAACTAACAGGAAAACATAGGAGAACTTAGAAAGCTCACAGCCCACGAAAAAAAATACATAAACTCACTCCATCCCTCTAAGCATGGAATAAACAAAGTTTTGGTCACCTCCAGAAGAGGATCATTTCTCTTAAGCGAAAAATGGAATCCTTTTATAAGAAAATAGTCCCCCAAAACCTTGAGGAAGAATTTGATGAAATTAAAGAACAATTAAATGAGCTAATGAAACAAGAGAAAATATTTTGGACCCAAAAATCAAGAGTGTCCTAGTTAAAAAAGGGAGATCAAAACACAAAATTTTTCTACATATCAACTTTCCAAAGAAGAAAAAGAAACTTTATTCATGCAATAAAAAATAACCAAGGTGAACGGGTTCAAAATGAAGTTCAAATTAGTAACATCTTAGACTACTACAATAATCTTTTCAAATCATCAAATCCCCTTCAATCAAACATTCTTGTCTCGAGCCAAAACATTAAAAGGAGATTGTCCCAAAAATCAAGATATTCTAGATGTGCCCTTCACAAGAGAAGAAATCAAACATACTATTTTTGATATGGGCAAATTAAAAGCACCTAGAATAGATGGATATTAAGCTAGCTTTTACCAACTATATTGGAACATAGTGGAAGATGACGTGTTGGAATTTGTGACCAATTTCTTTAAAGGGGAAATAAACTCAAGGATGTTAACAAAACCTATATAGTGCTAATCCCCAAAATTCAAACCCTCCCTCCCCTAAACATTTCAAGCCGATTAGCCTTTGTAATGTTCTTTATAAAATAATCTCAAAGACAATAGTGAATTAACTAAAACTTGTCATAAATGAAATAATCTCTCCCTTCTAGAGTGTGTTTGTTGCTAATAGACAAATCTCGGATAACATCCTCATTGCCCATGAAAATTTTCATTATATATATATATTTTAAAAAAAAAACTCTCAAAGAGAAACCCCCTCATGGAAATGAAAATTGACATGAGCAAGACCTCTGACAGAGTGGAGTGAGCTTACATTCTCCCAATAATAGAGCACATGGGATTTAGTGACAAATGGAGAAATTGGGTCCTTCAATGTCTCTCCTCTTCCACATTTAGAATCATAATCAATGGAACCCTCGACAAAGAATTCAAGCCAAGCAGGGGAACCAGACAGCGAAATCCCCTATCCCCCTCCTCTTCATAATATGTGTAGAAGGCCTCTCAACTGAAATTGAAAAAGCTGAATGTCAAGGCTTATTCCAAGGGATTAAGCTGAGAAAAGCAAGCTCATCCATATCCCATATCCTCTTCACGGATTATCTATTCCTCCTTTCCAAAGCCACTCTCTAGAAAGCCTAAGAAATTATATATATATAAAAAAAAAACAGCATTCATAGCTTAACTAAGGCCTTGGGTCAGCTTCCCAGCTTTGAAAAATTAGAAATTATCCCTTGCAAGCAATATTGAGGATACAAAATCTCATAAATCTATAATCTATTACAAATTAAGGTATCCCTTAAGCTAGGTAAATACCTAGGCCTTCCCCTTGAAACTGGAAAAAAACTAAATGTCTCTCTTCTTCTTCCTCAATGAAAAAGTAATTAATAGAATAACATATTGGAAAGAAACACTTCTATCGCCAGCTAAGAAATAAGTACTTTTGAAATCATCTATCTCATCCATCCCTAACTATACTATGTCTTGATTCCTCCTTTCAAAAGGTCTTTGCTAATCCATATACCATAAACAAAGAGATTTTTGGTGGGGACAAAAAAAATAAAGAACGAAAAATCCATTGGTTGAAATGGGATACTTTGAGAGAGAGAAAAACTTATGGAAACATAGGCATAAGAGATTTACACTTAGCAAATTTGGCCTTTTTAGCTAAGCAAGAGGATTCTAACCCACCCTTCCACTCCTTAGGCTCGTCTCATGAAATCTATTTACTTCCCAGAAAATTCTTTCCTCAATGTGATAGCTAAACCTTGGGGTTCATGGGGATGGACAAGTATAATCAAAGGAAAGGAAACATTTTAAAAAGGAGTCCATTAGATAATAGACAATGGAACTAATATAGATCTTTGGAGTGACCCTTGGATCCCTAGCTTCCCAAAATTCAAGCTCTCTACCCCTAAGCCTACCAATCTCCATATTCAAAAGGTCTCAGATCTTATAAATTATCCAAACAACTCTTGAAACCTAAGTCCATTGGATAACATTATCACCCAAGAAGAAAAAGATGCAATTCTAGCAATTCCCATTTCTCCATACAATCCCGATGACCTCAGGGTATGGCACTTTGATAAACATCGCAAATTCTCGGTCAAATCAACTTGTAACATCTTAGTTGCCCAGTCAGAAAACCAAAACGGAGTCCAAAGGGATAAAATTTGGAAAACTATTTCACACCTTTCCATACCCCCTAGAGTTAGACACTTTCTATAGAAGGCATGCAAGCAAATTCTTCTAGTCAAGACAAACTTATTAACAAGACCAGTAGCAATTGACGCCCTCTGCAAAATTTCTAAATCAGGCCACGAAACAATAGAACATTGCCTCATATCTTGCCATTTTGCTATACAAATTTGGAAATCTCTTTGTCTCCATGAGATAGTGAACATAATGGAAAATGTTGACTTTCATAATTGGTTCTCTGGTTGTCTATCCTCGACAACTACTACTCAGGGACAATGCCCCACCTTACCTCAACTTATCTCTATCATATGTTGAAACATATGGAAGCATTGAAATGAGGTTGAATTCAATAATTGTGGCATTCATGAGGCAAACTATACTGGCTATCAATAGAGATCTACAGGATCTTCACATCATTTGTCCTTCTCAAGAGGGCATTGATCCAGCATTTGCCGCCCACAACATTTTGGATAACCAAGTGCAATGAGCTCTTTCTTTAGAAGGGAGGTTTCGTATCAAAGTAAATGCGACAATTTTTGTTGATAAAGGTTTCTCGGGCCTTGGAGCTGTAATTATCCAACTTGATGGAAGTCAAATGGGAGCAGGTCAAGCACTAGCCAAATCCACAAACACACTACAAGCGAAAATGGAGGCAATCATATTTGAGCTCAATCTAAGCCTTAAGCTAAAGCTCCAAGATGTCTCCATCTTTTCTGGCTCTCTAAATGCCGTTTCTTATCTCAATGGCCCTCCTTCCTCTTTTGCATGGAAATTTCATCATTTGTTGTTTGAATTTAAAGTTTGTAATATGAACCTAAACTCTTGCTACATTACCTATATCCCTATGTCTAAACATGAAAGCTCATATCATAGCTAAATCGTGTAAGGACTCCTCTTTAGCCCATGATTGTACCTTCTTTTGTGCTTTTGAATGAAGCTTTCTTCTGACCCAAAAAAAAGGGCAAAAGTAATAATGTGAAATGAAAAAGTACTGTTCTGGTATTGGCATTATAAAATTGGGGAGAAAAGAAAACTCCTAACGATCGAGCTATTTTTTTTATATTGCTATCAACATCATCGCCATCATATTATGGCTATAACAGCTATGCGTGACGCTTAGCTTACAAAACCTATAGAGAACATCGAAATATGTGGCCATGTCTTCTTTAATCTAGACAATCCTAAACTGTCCAATTTTAGTTGTGACCATTCAAAAACTGTTTGTTCTAGACATGACGTGATGTTTTGGATCAATAACAGACAAAGATCTGATGTAGCCAATTTTGCTGTAGCTTTTTGTAGCATAAGCAAAAGCATGGGGTTTTTGTATTTTAACATGGTTTTTTTGTTTGTATTTTTTGTTTATGCTACAGAATGCTATAGCTGATCACCTGCCGTCGATAAATGGTACATGTTGTGTTGTAAGTACCCTTAAAACTAAGTCCTAATTAAGAAACAATTGGTCAAGACACTTGCCCCATGGCAGTCTCAAAAGTATGTTAAGAAAAAACAGCTTTAATCTGATGATTTGATACATTCATTGGATCCACTGGAGCCGAAGGTATTCCACATGGTTGACACCATGTTATGCAAAGAGAACAAGTAATCAACTTGGCCCAGCTTATAGCCTAAAGTAAATGGACCATCATCAAAACCTGGACCAAAACCATATTTAAGAGCAGGCTGGGCCTACTGAATTTTGGGTCTGGGCATCGATTGTGTAATACAATTTGGGCAAGGGCTTTAGGCACTAGCCTTGGCAAAATGCCAGCCCAAACTCAGTCCATACCAATCTGCCTGTTAAAAGCCCATTCGTCCATCCCAGCCCAAGATAGCCCTAGTAACGGTCTGACCTTTGCCAAAGATTTGGTAGGACAAGTTAGAAAGTGGCTAAAGTTGGAATGACATCAGGGCCAACATATCAGGGCCAAAAAGTGAATAACATCCCCAAAAATGTGTATATCACTTTTTCGGCACTGATGTGTCAGCCCAAGCCTTAATATCATTCCAACTTTAGGCAATTTCCAAGTTGTGGTACCAAATCCTGGCTAGACGACTTCCAGTGGCACTTTAAAGTAAAATATAGACAAGGAGACACTGTATAGTTTGACCAGATGGGTTCGGGTCGAACAAATCTGAAACAGAGAGAGAGAGAGAGAAAAGTAACTAACCAGGGACATCTCGTGATGGAAGTTGATAAGCTGGTCTAAGGGGGCTTCATTGGCGGTGTGTACCCTATCAGCCACCTTAACACGCGATGTTGCACCAAAATAATCCATCTCTTCCCAATCGAATGCCTCCACTACACGTCCGAACTCTTGGGCTGTGCAAACCCCGAATCCCCTGAAAAGAATTGCGGAATGTCGTTGCAGTAGCTCACATAGCCACTCCCGCTTTCCTCTAACCGTCTCTACCAACTCACTCGCCCCATACTCACCCCCATCTTTTGGAGGGTTTAGTGTCTTTGGAAACACTACATCCCCAAACACCTTCTCTTCTTCTATCTTCCCTTCCACAAACTCCATATCCTCTCTCTCTCTCTCTCTCTCTCTCTCTCTCTGTGTGAGCTAGCTAATTGGGAAAATGGGTTTGTTTATATCCCAAGGTCTTTTGTATTAATGTGAAGCGTCATGCTTACTATATATATTTTTATTTGTATCTTGTTTGCGAGGCCGGCTGACTATGATTACTAATAAAATAATAATACAATAATAAAAATCTTTATTATTGTAATGGGGAATACCATGATTTCGAAATTGTTGACGCTGTCTTCCTCTTCCCAAAAACGTTGATTACCTTTCTAACCTTTTCTGTTTGGATTCATCTATGTTCAGTGAATGGATAAAAAATGCTCACCTTAACGAATGCTAACCACTGCTCCTTGTCAGGCGGCGGGCACATCAGTGCCGAAAAGTGAATTTGCGCCTCCCAAAAAAGTGAAAATCACTTTTCAATGCTGATGTGTCCACCCCTGACAAGGAGCAGTGATGAGTGCTTGTTAAGGGAAGCGTTCAGAAACCGATCCCGCTAGATTCACATATGGTGGAAGCGCCGGTGACAACAACAATGACAGCAACAACAACAGAAACAACAACAATGCATTATCCTAGATAGAGGAGTCTACTGTTCATTATCCTTTATAATTTGACCGGGCTATCACAGGCACAAATGTGAGTGTAATTTGACTAAGTTTGAAATTCAAATATCAGAGGGTAAAAAAAGGCCCAAATTTGTTGCTGTGAGTGTTTGTGACGGTAGAGGATTTCGAAATGTAGAAAATTCACCCTCCTTATCCTCACTACTTGGGAACAGCTACACAAATCTTGTTCTGCCATCCAATACTAACCAAGGTCATGTATGCAAGCATCCATGTCTTCCTCACTACTTTAATCTAAGCCAATTTTGGCCTCTTTTTGACGTTTCCCAGCATTCAACTCACATAATCTCCCTCATTCTCACTTCTCGCACGTGGCCAATCCATCTCAATTGACTTTGGGTTAATGGCACAAGCTTTATTATAAGCTATAATACTGAGCCTTTTTATATCTGTGACGTATGTATAGGATTACACATAGAGAGTTAGACAAACAAATAAATATTCATATGTAAGCTTGATTTTGATAGCTGCAATAAATTTACAAACAAGGGCTATTCCTAAAAGCAACTTTTGATATCTAGCTACGTTCAAATGTGCTAAGGGCAGGATGGCTTCTTCTTGGTGGTTATCCCACCAAATGTAATAAGAGATGTGCCAAGAGAATGGGTACGATATACCTGATGCTCCCAAAACAACCTTGGAAGAACAGTCAATTTGTTGTTCTTTTCTTTTGCTTCCACAGTTTAAAGCGCATGCTTTAGTGTCACAAAACTTTTGCCCTGAATAATATGTAGATACAAACGAATGAACTATTTTGTTCTAAATAAAGTTAATTTATTTTTAATCAATAGAGTTTATTAAGAGTAGATTCGTAGTAAAAACAAAATAACCCAACTATTTCATTGGACACACAATGCATATTCTTGCTTTAATTCTGCTTTCTCATAAGTGCATCATTGTATTATTGGTAAAGCACTACATGAGCTGATTAGCCTAAAAGGTGCACGTGTTTCTCCACCTCATCCTCTCCACATGTTGCAAGTTCGTAGTACAAAATCTGTCTAAGCCCTCTACCTCAAAGAGCATTGATGATGAAATCGGTTTCATTTTTAAGAGACTGAAAGATTCAAAACCTCCCACCTCACATTATTACATTTGTCTAGCAATGACAACAAGGTGCCATAGGTATAAGGTCAAATGTCTCCAAATACATTCAAGGACCTGACCCACAATGCCCCTATATGCGAATTGGAGCCTAAACTTTAACCATCTATTTTTTTTTATTGTGCTTTGGCTCAAACAATATGATTTAGATCAGTGCTAGGCCTTCACACAAGAGAGAAAAGAGAACTTCTAGAGAATGGATTTGGCTATATCCGAACCAATCGGTGATGAGGATTGGCACTACAATTATTTGTCATATTTAGAAAACACGCAATAGAGAATTTTCGAGAACAAATCCCCTCTGGTTGAATTAATCCTTATCTAAGATATGTCGCTAATAAAAAAATATGATGAAGTGGCTACACAGAATGAAATCAACCATGACCCTCATGTGGATCCAGAGATGGTCTACCCTCAACAACTTAATTGGACCCCACTCCCTATATGTTGGAGTGTAGTAGCTGCCATTGTGTATGACCTTGGATATTTCAAAGGTGAATTATCGAAGATTCTATCGAGCTACACAATGGAAGAAGCCAAAACATGGGGATTTTTTCTTGGGCTAAAGTTAGCGCAATAGCAACACCAAGCTCCAGTTATTATTGAAGGCGACTATCAGCTAATTGTCCGACTCCTTAATGAGGCATACAAAAACAGGAATACCGTGTCATTCTCTTCCTTCATCAATATCAAAATCAATCACATTCCACAAGCTAGCAACAAGGCAGCCTAGTTCATGGTTGCAATGGTGGCAAAAAGTAATATAGATAGAATTTGGAATGCTGAAGATATAATGGGCGACTTTCTCTCCATTATCACAATGGAATCTTTTACACAAGATTTCTTCAATTAAATAAATTTGACCTTAAAATCTTTACCAAAAAAAAAAAAAGGCATAATGTATGGACTCTCCTAGGGAGAGGTTGGGGTTTCAAAACCCAAGGGCAGCAATTCCATAGTGGATGGATTGACATCTCCCCCCACTCCTCCCTGCCAGGGTAGTGAAGGATCATTGTTGTGGCAGTGGGTCTGAGTGACCCTATGAAAATAATAACTAAAAATAAAATGAAAAGGGTATATCCATAATTCTTAAATATAAAAAGAAAAGAAAAGAAGCGGGCTGGCCGACGGACTCAATGATTTGGAGACCCAGGTATTTCTATTTTAGTGTTCATAAGGATTATTTAGTAGAGATAAATAAAAATTTTTTTGGCACAAGATCATTTATTTAAATTAGGAATTAAAAATGAAAGGAAATAATAGGTACCTTCCAAAGCTCTTATAAAAAAAAAATCAGTGAAACAACCATAAATGCTGGCAATAAAGCTATTACTATCATTATTGTTAATGGAGAAATATGCTGAGGCCCCCTATAAACCAACCCCGATAAGCCAACCGAGTCTTGACTCTAAAGGAATTGACCCAAAGAATTCCCGGGGAGATCGATCTAAAAAACCTTCTAAGATCCCCCGACGCAAAAAATATTGAGGCCATCGGTGAGACGCTTGACTATCGGGTACTTAGACACAACTTGCAAACATTGAGTTACTTACTCCACCCTTTGGTACCCAATACCTCAAGTAATCTAGAAATATTCACAGGATGCTGCTTAGATCACTCGACACCAAACGACTAGTCATAACCTTAAGGCACCTTGGATCCAAAAATCCCTAACAAGCAAAAAGTATAAAGACCATGCCTTCCTTGCTTAGAGATAAGGACAACCTAGAAGCTATTATTAGGAGAGAATATTCTCTATGGTTAGCCTAACATACTAAGAAAATGATACAGAGATTAGGGAAAGACACGGCAAAGAACGTGGGGAAAAGAGATAAGCGACATCTCATTTGATACACCACTACTCAAGCCTATAAGTATGGGTAATGACTCGCTCAGTAGGTATAATGTAAAACAACAAAAACCCTAATTTATATTACTTCTCCTCTACATCCCCCTGTGGCCTAACTAGACTGTCAGAGAGCTTGAGACTACCCCTCCCCCTGATGGTGTCTAGCTTCTTGACTTTCTCTTGGTGTTGTGCAAGGTTCACTTCGTCAAAGGCCTAGGTCAGTTGTGCGACCATTTGATGGGTGTAAAGGTACTCTCAGTCTGATACACTATCAATTGGCGCTGTTTATGGAAAAGTCTTCCCTGAGAGCCTAAGGTTTGCATGGTTGAGACCAGGTCAATAGCGGCTCAACACGACCCTAAGGCCGGAGCAGACGGGCAAGAAGCCTCCATCTCCGATGAAGTATGCTGAGAAACTCCATAGGTGGCTATCCTTGAATAAAGGATCCAGGGCTTAATGGCAAGTGTGCAACTATTGATGAAGCAGAACTGAGAAATCATACAAGAGCTGAGAAGCATAAGAGGTGAGCCCAGAAACTAGAACGCGGGATGGGGGGGACCCCATGCCCCTCCAGCTAGAAGCCTCGATGGTGGCTAGGGACAAGAAGACAAAGCAGGAAGCACCATATCATCTCAGTTTTGGGAGGTGAGCCATCTCAGGGAAAGGGTTTAAACCCTTAACCTCTGGGAGGAAAAAGATGAAGGATGTAAGAAGGAAGATGACGACTATGAGAGAAGCCATCAAGGGAAAAACCCTGGCTACCGTCGATGAACTGATATAGAGGACGGACCATCCATTCACTCCGGAGGTGATGGCTCAACCACTACCCGATAAGTTCAAGCCGCTTCATATGGAAATGTTCGACGGCGGCATGGACCCTCTTAACCATTTGGAGGCGTATAAAATGCATATGAACTTCCAGATGCATATGTCTGCCCAAGTTTGGTTCAATTGGTTAAAGCTTGGGAGCAGCTCAAATTTCACAGAGTTGAGTCGACAATTTGTCGACTACTTCATAGGTGGCCAGAGGCACCAAAAGCCTGCCACCTACTTGTTAAATATCAAGCAAAATAAAGGCGAGTCCCTTCGAGATTATGCGACCTAGTTCAACAAAGAGATGTTGAAGGTGGACGATGTTGAGGAAAATGTGATAGTGGCTGCTTTCATGGCGGGGCTACTGCCCTCCAAGTTCTTATCTCTCAAAAAATCCCCCATCTCTTATGGCCAAACTCATAGTGAAGGCATAGCAGCACATGAATGCTAAGGACACCCACAACGCCTGACAAGAACGAGACGCCCAGGCCTCGCTCATAGTAGGATAAAAGAAAGAGAGGGTAGCAAGCTACTCAGGAAGAAAAGGGTAGTTGGGCGAGGGAAGACAATGGTAACCGTGGGGTTTAGGCCCTAGGACAATCTCCCCCCGAGCAGGTTCTAGAACTATACCCCTTAATGCGCCTGTGGAGTAGGTGTTTTTGCACCTTAAGGCTGATCCAAGCATCAAATGGCCCAAGAGAATCCAAGTCCCACTAGAAAAGAGAAATTGCGACAAGTATTGTAGGAGTCTTAAGATGGGGTGTTGAATTGATTTTCTGTAATTACGATAAAGATAAATCTTACTTAGGGGGTGTGTGGACAGGACAGGTGGAGCGATGAGAGGGGAAATAGGGAATGCCACTTCATAGTCTCTAAAGAGTATTAGCCAATTGAAGGCAAACCAACAAACATAGGTGATCTTATAGCAAGAGATGCCCCTACTATTAAGATAATAGAATATGAAACAATGGGAGCTGCAAGAGGGAAGTTGATGACGAATCTCATAGAGGTGAGGACAAAGCCCATTTTCATATAGAGACTGAGATGCTGATCGAGATGGTGGATAGAGCACCTAGATGGAGTAGAGAGATGGGTGTATTTTTGATATTCTCCTATACATGGGATGGTAAAATTCCTCTAAGTAAAAGGAGAGAGCTCAAGGATTACAAGGAATCTTGCACATAAGGTTCTTACAAAAGGGGCCAAGGCAGTGACAATCCCTATTTCTAATGACAATTACGAGGAAAAGAGAATAAACAAACTTTATTTGAGAGATATGGTACATTGATAGTTTTAAATTTTTCATTTGTCTTGTCTATGTATATGAATTCTTAATGTGAAATGCAAGGGGGAAATAATTTCAAAGAGAATATGAATGGATTAACATGTCATAAAATGATTTAAAAGTTTGTAGAATATGAAATTTACAAAATAATTTAAGAGAAATGATTTAGGATTTTTTTTTTTAATTTTAGATATGTATAGAATGACTTTTAAAAAATATAAATATGACATGAGATGACTTAAGAGTTTGTAGAATATGGAAGTTTTCAAAATAATTTGTGAGGTAATTGCTTTATGTTTTTTGTTGATTCCAATTAGTTAATTTAACTTATAGGAAATGAATGAATGAATTAGGACATGAGATACCTTAAGAATTTGTTGAATATGAAAATTTTGAGAATAATTTGTGACGAACTGGTCTTTTTGTTTTTATTGGTTCCAAATTAGTAGAGGATGGCTTGATTATTTAATTTAACTTTAGAAAATGTAAATGAGTGATCAGGTTATGAGATAATTTGAGAGTTTGTAGAATATGAAAGTCTTCAAAATGATTTAAAATGAATGATTTATGATTTTATTGATTCTATATATTTACAGAATAACTT
>JAOXJP010239685.1:0-23373 GCA_025762735.1 Platanus orientalis | reverse complement strand
GTCCAGGATGGTGTCCAGGACGCCACGTGAATTCATATGGAATGAAATTGGGTAGGGTTTAGATGAAATTTCAAATTATCGTCCATTTTATTCCAATGAAGTCACTGATGCCCTGGATGGACACTATCCTGGAAACTAAATCCTGGTGGAAAATCCGTGAGAAAGTCTTCTATGACCAACATTGGTGTCACCAATGTGTGACCGCACCATGGGCCAACACATGGAGTTTATTAAACAAACTTCTGTGGTCAAAGTTGGTTTGACCACTTTGTGATTGCATCACAGCCTGACACGTGAGGTGTATAGGGTTAAAAGCAACACATCACATGTCAGCTTATCTATTTTTTTTGGATGTTTTTAACCTTCAAACACATTACATGTAAGATTATCATTCACCATACACGCTAGAGACACTTTTTCATCATTAAACATTTTTTTTTTCATTCATTCAAAAAATGATTGTCTGGCAAAACCCCACGGAGCAGGCCACCGAGCCAACTCTGTTTAACATCTAGGGGACAACAAGGAAGATAACTCCCAAATAGGATTTCAAAGCTGCCCAGTATGGTTATGAGTTGGAGGTAAAAACCCTAACTCGATACTATTCCACCTACTTGGTTTATGAGGGGATCGTCTTTACAGCCCCCGGAGACTTTTGGGATTTTGAAGCTCTTGCCAACAGCGTAACGCTATATGAGCATGTCCTTATGGTAGGTCTTAAGTTTCCAGTTCCTTTACTTCTAAGGGACTTGCTATTCTGCCTCGGGTTGACACCCGAACAACTAATACCATTGTCTGGCTAATAGCAATAGGCTGTATAGTCCTATGGGAGCTAACTTTTACAGGAAAACATCCCCTTACACTCAATGAGTTCTTCCATTGTTATTTCCCCAAGGAGCGAGAACTGAGGTGGTTCTACTTTTCCAGCTGGGACTCGACTCTAACTTTGGTGATAGTCCTCTCGAGCTCTAACAGTGGGTGGAGGACCTGGTATTTCTTTATCTCAGGTGAGGGTTGGGAGTACCCCCCAAGGAAGATCCTTGTCGTGAATTTCAACCGAGCATGGGCATCGGTTATTAGCCCAGTGGATAAGTCGTAAGAAATTTCTTCTTCCCCTCCTCTCTTCCTTTTTTTATTATTTTTTTAGTCTCTTTATTCCAAGCGGTCTTATGCGTTTTCTTTTTCCATCCGGCTTTTATTTTAGCTTCTGAAGTAAACGAGTTATCTAACAAGGAGGAAGCTCGCATCTAGGAGGTAATAAATTACCATTCCCACGCCTTCCCGTATCTCGTCACGCCCGACCCACTCCATCAGTGTGGTTTCGGTCCAGACCGGGGTAACTCACCCGTCTTTATTTTATTTATCTTCCCTTCCTTTCTTCTTCCTAATTATTCTTTTATATTTTGCTAATTTCTAATCCCGGGTCCATTTCTTGTGCAGCAATGAAGACAGATAGAAAATAACTCTCCTGAGCTCGGGAGATCAGAGTAAGGCCAAAAGGCTGGGCAGCTAGTGACTGCCCAAGTAGAGGCGGCTGCGACCTCGAAGAAGAGGAAAGGCCACATCGTCTCCAAGGGGCCTTCCGGGTCCCAAGCCCTTGAGGCGGTTTCAATGCCTCCCCTGGCTCCATCTAACACTATCCTAGTCGTTGACTTGAAGGGGGACGTAGGGGGTTCTTCTCCAGCTTATGCAGTTAGGGTCCAAGCCGTGACCACTCAGACGGCTACTCCACCGACTGCCTCCAAGGCCCATGCCACTAGGGCCTGGTTCTTGGTTACTGAGGCCAAGTCTCGGGGGGGACTATCTCCTAGGGGGTGTTCCCTCGACTGATCTTGAGTACCTAAAGAAGAACATTTCCCTGACCACTGTGCACAAAGATATGATGTACTACATGGCCAAGGTAAAGTTCCCTATCCCTTAGCGCTTTCTTTCTTTTCTTTTTTTTATATACTCAGCACTGACTTGGTTTTTGTTTTTGCAGAGCGTGGCCCTAATGACGACCTCTATCTAGAAACACAAATTCTGCGAGCAGGTCAGGGCCAATCATCTGAACTGCCTTGCCCAAGATTGGAATGGGAATAAGGCCATAATTGGTGACCTCGAGAAAAGACTAGAATGGTTTGAGGACTCCCGCACCAGCCTAGCTGTAAAGGCCGTAGAGTAAGAGACCGGCATCGAGGGCTTGACTGCTCTCTTGCGAGACTTTGAGAGCGATGTCGATCGGCTAGGGATGAGCTAGGGAACGAAAGGAACCTTCACATTAAGATCGAGAATAATTTTAATGCGGCCCTCGAGAGCTCGGTGAAAAAGGAGTTCCAGGATATAGTGATCGACTAGTATCCCGACTTAGACTTCTTGTCTATTAAGCCCCGAGGAGGGATGCTAAGGTTGAGGACGAGGAACAAGTAGAGGCCGGCGAAGAAGATATCATGGTTGTCGAGGGGGCTATTGAAGGAGGACAAGGCGTAGCAATCGAGGGGGTAGTCGAAGAGTCGGTGGTGGCTACACCTGGTGTTGAAACCCAAAAAGTGTGTTCAAATGTGAAATATATTTCTCACTTGCCACACTAATCATGGCAAATGGAAATTTGAATTATCATTTGCCACTAATAAAAGGATTTTAGTTATTCACTTTCACCCTAAAAGTGTGCGTAAATGAACTAATCACACTCGAGCACTGCGAAAACCAGAAACTAAAAATTGGTTTTATCTCTTCCTAAGAAGGTTGTTTTAGATAACTGCAACTCTTGTGAGTCCCTCAATTGCCCAAAAGATGGAAGAAGGTGGATTCTCACATAGAAGAATCACCTAAAACTTTGGAATAAGATTTAAAGAATCCCATTGGAACATAAACAATATGGAAGAGATAAAGTTCTTCTTAAACAATGACTCTTCACTAAACTTGTTTCTATGGCCTATAAATACCTATATGCACAGAGATAGAGGAGATAGAGAGAAGAGACACAACAGATACAAGGAAGAACAAGAGGAAAAGTTGAAGAAGTGAAGGTTCATTGTAAGGCAAGTTGCATTCGTTTCTTGAAGTTTTACAAGCTACCCCTCTCCCAAAAGAGGAGGGAGTACGTCCATTACATCTTTGCAACCTCCCCAAGGAAGATATCATAGGAAGCTTAGAGATGAATCAAGTTTCAAATAGATAAACTTGTTGATGAATGAACAAGTATAATCCATATACATATATTTGAAAGAGCGTCTCTACTTTTCCCTTCTTCTCTTTTACATAATTGCAACTCTGTTTTATGATGCATAACTTAAAGATAATTAGAGGTTAGCTGTGTTAAACGACTATAATTAACAAGTTCATCAAACTTGGAGTCTTAGTTCTCCACACATAAAATAATGAACTAGCCTCTGAAATGGCTAGGTAATTTGTCCAACAAATTTTGCCTCATACAAAGGCTCGAAATTTGGTGTTTCAAATTTTTGGCATGCCTGGTGGGACTAAAATTTCCTCTCATCTCTCTTTATGTTCCTTGTATTAATGGTTGTTCTATGCCTTGATAGGTACCCCGATGGAGTTGCAACTGTGGAAACCTCTCCTGAGTTGCCATAAGTTATTAGGAAAATATGGGTTGAGGCTTTGGTTTACCCACCACCATCCATCCACATGATTAAGGCTTCGGTCTCTCAACATAAGGTTGAGGCTTTGGTCTCCCTTACTTCACCAGGGGTTGAGGTAATAGTCTCCCCTAGGGTTGTGACAACACTGTGTATCTTAGCTAATAAAGACAAATTCAATGCTAAATTAAGGGGATATGCCCCCTAAATCATTTCAAGTAAGTTAAGGAAACAATGGATACCTAAGTCTGAACCAAAGAAATAGTCAAAAGCCATTAAAGCCTTTGGAAAAAGATAGATTATCATCTTAGGCAAGGGCCTAGAATTTCATTCACTATAACAAAATTGCATGAATGAACATGGACATTCACATTCGCTAGGGTCTGATTTCGCGAATGGCATATACAATTCTCATTTGTAGGAAGATGCTTACAGATAGGCATCATGCAACAAAAAAAAGGGAAAGACCCAAATGCGTAAGTCTGAAATTAACTACACTCGCCAAGGAGAAGTCCTGGCCAGTGACTCTACACTACTCATGTACAGTTTAGTGCAAACACCCGTGGTGAATTACGATGAAATTTCACATTCGCACACAATAGTGCACTCGCGAAAGCAGAGACATTCGCATAATGTGGTCTCGGCAAATGAGGATGAAAATTCACATTCGCGCACAATAGTGCTTTCCCAGAAGCGAAGACATCCACACACTATGGTTATAGTGAATGATCAAGTAAATCCTCATTCGCACACTTCTGGAAGTCTAACACAAGACTTCCATTCGCCACTTGAGAACCAAGATTTAATTACAGTCTATATTACTCTCACAGGAGTTCCCACAATGCTAAAAAAACTAGATAAAGCAATAGATTATCAATCAGGTTAGAGTATTCAAACCATCTGTCCATGAAGGAAACTTGCAAAACAAGAAGAAGGGACTTAATAAAAAGACCCCTAAAACCCATGCTTCACAAAAGGACCAGTCACAAGGTAGCATGGCAATTTACACCCCTTCTATGAAGCGTAATTGGCAAAACATTAAAGCAAGAGTCGAATTCAAAAACTCAATGCTCTTAACCTCATTTGATCTCCCTAACGGGAGTGAAGGAGGTAAATCACCAAAAAGGAGAAGAACTTTGCCCTCTGGATACAAACAAGACACCAAGGCACAAGAGTTCTTTCACATACAATAAAAAATAGGGGATATGCAAATCAATGCAATGTCACCATGGGCGCACCCACAAATGAGTAATCCCTCTTTGCCTTCTAAGGCCAAAGATAGCCCGGGTTATGCACCCTATGTCAACAAAGGTAAGAGATTTGGGCCCGCTCGCAACCCCCAAGGGGCAGTGATGTTTGTCGAGACAAAGAAGGACGCTCCAATCAACACCCCCAGTCCTTTTGGGTCACAACCACGGGCTTTCAACTCTACAGGCATGATGATCAGAAGTCAAATAGAAGCAAGTGTTAGGACACCATGGACACCCTTAAGAGGGTTACCGACTGTTGGAAGGTCCTCAGTCGCTTATCTCATTATGTTTTATCAAGGAGATAATCCTTACATGACTGTCGCAATGGTTAATGCCACCGCCACCTCACAAGGACTTGAGGCGATAGTGCCAAGATTAAGGGGAAATCAGGACCTGCCTACCGACTCCACAACAAGTATAGAAAATGTAGATTTCAAGGACTATTGCTTTAATTCTGAAGGGAAACACACCATGACAGTTGAATAGCGAGCTCAGGTAGAAAGTTGAGATCATCGCTTGCTTGCTTAGGATGCCACCATTGCAGAACTAAAAACCATGATCGAATAGCTCACACTTGAAAGGCAAGGTACAATCCCATCAAATCCCAATCTCACCATGGTAGAATCAGCAAGGTCAACTATCCCTAACCAAGTGCAAAGAGGTACACTCCTTATACACCCGAGTATGCTTTCACCACTCTGCTTGGGCTTGCCCCTACTATAAGCGTTGTGCCCAATATACCCATACCATAAAGGCCGCCTATACAGGGGCTACCACAAAGTCTACATCTACAAGGGACCTACCAAGGCCCTCATCATCAATAAGAGCCACCTTTGCATGTACTGACACCTCTCTAGACATATGGTTACAATGGTTATAATGTGTATACACAACCTTCTTTTATGCCACAAGGGCTATATGCACATCAGGCTTCACCCATGATAGACCCTAAATACATGCGGGCAATGATGACCAAGATGCTTAATGAATACAAAGACCAAGAGAATGTGAGTACATACACTATTGGGAAGCCATACCCTCCATATGTGGATGCGGCACCCTTTTCACCAAAATTTGTCCAGCCTGACTTCAACACGTTTAATGGGACAATATGTCCGAAGCAACATATTGCTCATTTTGAGTCTTAATGCGGTGTTATCGTCCAACAAGGTGACTTGTTATTAAAATTGTTTGTGCAATTTTTGGACGGGGCCACTTTCACATGGTACTCAAACTTGAAACCCAACTCTATCCCAGACTGGGATTCAATGAAACGAGCGTTTGCATAATAATTCCATGACACATACAGGCCTGTGAAGCTATATGAGCTAACTAATGAGAGGTAGCGAGATAATGAGTCAGTAGTGGACTTCATCAAAGATGGAAGAATATGTTCGATACTTGCAAGAATTCACCTCTGATTAAAACGCTCCTTGAAATGTGTTTACAGAATATAGCCTTTAAGCTCTCTCTCCATTTTACAGCTCAGAAGTACTCTAGGTTTGACGATCTGATATCCAAGGCATCCACCCTAGAAAGAAGGCTATTAGACCACAAACGTGAGAAGAAGGAAAAAACGGTGGTTAACAAGATGAAATCAGCCATGGTTACCGCTAAAAAGTCACTCGCCAAGTTTAAAGTCAGACATACCACAGAGATAACTAAGCCGGCAGAGTAGGAAGTTCCTCCTAGAAGGCCAAGCATGAAAAAGCGACAGGAAAAGGCCTACATGTTCCATCTTGTTGATTTGAAGAGTCCTTTCAAACAAATAGTTGAATCATAAGATATTATACTTCCTAAGTTAAAGAGACCGACAGAAGCTGATAAAGTCAATGACCCAAAACATTGCAAGTATCACCGGATTTTAGATCATACATTAGAAGACTGCTTTGTGTTCAAGGATAAGCATCAAGAATTGATTGACAAAAACACTGTGAAATTTGACGCAGATATGAAAGCCGTGACTACCAATGCCATTTTCATCGATGAAGTCATGGGTGACTTTGTTAACATCCAAGTTAGTGGAAACGATGGTGGTGATGAGGGAAAAATGATACAAAAAAGAAAACTTTAGGCTATATCACACCAAAAAGAAAAAGTCCAAAGAATAGTGGACTCCACACCATGGCACCTGGAGGACAACTTGTCATAACAATCTTTTCAGTCCTCAGTTACATTAGAAGAATTTATGCCTGAAGATCCATTTCAATCTTCGATAGCCTCTTGCAACATGATGTCAATTGCACGTGAGGGTAACCCTCACCCACACAGGGAACCACATCAGGTACCAACACCACAAGGATCAACAATAGTGATCAATTGGTTACAGAATACCATAACATACCAAGATCACTCTAAATGGGTAACTATTTCCATGACGGTCTATAGATATAATACCGGGGGTATCTCCATTGTACTAACATGTACCATAGATGACCCCATGTTACGGTCTGCTAGGATTACCCATCTACCAATAACACCCTGGAAGTGCACATACTTTCGAAATGTGCTAGCCAAGTTCAGGTGGTAAACTTTTCCTGTCATTGAGTCGTATATTTCGAGGCGTTTTCACCCGTCTTCGAGGTCCCGTTGTTTGCCACCTTCTCAAATGAAAATTATCAATGTCTGTGGTGTCATGTGTTTAAGTTCATGATATCATGTAGAGAGGTAATGCACAACGATAATTCGCTATGTGATTATTCTCATTCTCTTTAGAAGGTCCACCATTGAATTGGTACATGGACCTAGCGCCATAAAGTATACCTTCTTGGGGACATATGATAGAAATGTTCATCCACAAGTTAATGAGACCGGGCATGGAGCCTTAATATCCTTGGAATATAGATCCCTTGAGACAACCTCCTCAACAGCAAACATATGAAGAATTTGATGGTACCCCTGATCAAATCATTGCCCAATTGTTGGATTCTTGATGGTTTGACGAAACAAGGCAACCTATCAGACACGAGGTATACCTTACCCAATTCCTAGAAGATTATCAGCTTCCTCTACTCACACTATATATAGAGAATGGGGATCCCCATTTTCATACCAACCTTTTCATGTAAGAAATAGGATTACCAGCCACTACCCACGATCTATTGGTATGGCTTTTCCCAGTTTCCTTGGACTCACATGCTTTTGATTGGTACTTGACACTACCATCATGCTATGTTTCTTTATGGCCGATACTCATTGATCGTTTCTATTACCGATAAAGAGCATACAAACATAACCTCTAATATATATAGAATGTGGTGCGATTCCTACCTCAAGACCAATGAGATGTTGATATGGATGCCAGTGACTCCTCAACTTCAGCCGATGAAGATGACAATGCCTTAAAACTATGGCAAACCTAGTGTCATGATCTCATCCTACAAAACATGTCACCTTCAGTCACTGACTCAGACGATTCTAGTGATGATGAGTCTAGCTTCGCCTCTGCATCTTAAAACCTCTTTGAGAATGAAATGTCTGATAACTCGCAGATTAAGACCTATAATGTTACCAAACTTAAAATCACTATCCCGGTGAAGGGATGCCAGCCACATCTCTGGCATGTCAATTAGGTCAAGTTAGGGTTTGGAAAGCAAATTCCACCGCAAGACCCCACAGCTAATCAACAAGCTGATACAATGAAAAAGATGGCTATAAGCCAAGCATAGTAAGGACATAAAAAAGATGGATAATCCTCCATATGACATAATGGCACACCTCAAGAAGATCCCAGCATTACTGACTGTTTATGATGCTCTCCATATGTCACCAGAGCTTAGGGCCTCCATGATATACGCATTGACCCATCCTGATGAGTTTTCCACAAATGATGAGATTGCTAAGGCTTCTTGGCAAACTACAACACGAGAAGGATTATGTATGCCCACAGTCACTTTTGAAGATACTGATCGGTATTCCGATGATCCTGGCCATAATCGACCTTTGTTCATCACCGGTTCCATTGATAATCAGCCTGTGTCCAGAGTAATGATAGATGATGGCTCAACAATCAACATACTTCCACTCAAAACACTAGACTACCTGGGAGTAAATTTATCTTAACTCAGGCCTAGTACACTCGTCATCCAAGGTTTCAATCAGAATGAGTAGCACTCGCTTAGGTATATTAGTCTATGAATGAAGTTTGGTCACATAGATGATTGGACACCTTTTTATATGATAGATGCAGATACTGCTTACAATGCCCTCATTAGCCGGCCATGGATGCATAAATTCCAAGTGGTTCCCTCGATATATCATCAATGAATTAAATACCACTGACAAGATACCTTGGGCACCATATTAGCTAACAATAATCCCTTCTAAACGGTGGATGCCTATTTCACTGACGCCATATATTACCAAAAGTCTAACCCCTAGACCACTATACACAATACATTAGGAAAAAACAATGAAAGTGGCCTCAAACGTCGAAAGCTTAGGGTAAAGCATGGTGCCAAATCTACTAAGGACAAAACCCCGTTGCTACCAGATTCAGTGGCACAAAATTTTGTCTTCTCAATAGCACATATGTCAGGAGCACGGGTCGATCCGTATCAAATGTCTTTCATTTTCCTACCTGAAGGCCCTATTCGGTCTACCGACCATTCAAGTTCTACATCAGAGCGAGATCTCAAAGACCCAGACGGCTTGTTGCCACACAAGAAATTGGCCCCTCAACTACTCCAGAATTTTGGTTTTGACCAGTAGGGGAAATCTTATAAAGACAGAAGTTCTGACCCAACAATTTGAACAACTAGTCCTCCATTCTAAAAATAAGGATGATACAAGAGGGTTGGGTAGGAAACCAATGAAGTTAAAATTATTTTCACATGCAATAACAACATATGAGATAGACCTATTTGAAGACGATCCCTTCGAGTGCTTGTTTGCAGAAACAAAATTGCCACCTTTTGAAGATTTTATCATGGGATCGGTGATGCCCGCCCCTCTGGAATTTAAGGATGGAGCTTAAGTAACAGTGGATGATTTGATTGAGATAAATCTAGGAACAGAAGATGACTTTCACCCTACTTTCATTAGTGCACACCTCTCCTCAGAAGAGCAGACGCAATATCGGGAATTCTTGAGGCAAAATCGGGATGTATTTGATTGGAATTACTTTAAAATGCTAGGATCGGACCCCAATCTGGTTGTCCATTGACTCACCATCGAGCCAACCCAGCAGCCTATTAAACAACATCCCCATAAGGCTAGACATGATATTGCTGACAAAATAGAGAAAGAAGTGGAAAAGCTGCTTAAAGCTAGGTTCATCCGCAAAGTCTGATATCCAAAATGGCTGGCTAATATTGTACCTGTACATAAAAAGAATGGTCAGATCAGGGTTTGCATTGATTATAGGAATCTTAATAGTGCATGCCTAAATGACAATTTCCCTCTGCCACTTACCAAATTGTTGGTAGACACCACCATGGGATACAAAGCTCTCTCTTTTATGGATGGTTATTTAGGATATAATCAGATCTAAATGACCCTAGAGGACGAAGAGGCCACCTCATTTCGTACCCCGATTAAAATATTTTGTTACAGAGCCATGCCCTTCAGTCTAAAAAATGCTGGTACCACTTATCAGAGGGTAATGACCTACATATTTGAGGACCTGTTATATGATGCGGTTGAGTGCTATGTTGATGATTTGGTTGTAAAGACAAAACTTAGACAACATCATATTACCAATCTAGACCGGGTCTTTCAACGGCTTCGTTGTTATAACTTGAAAATGAACCCTCTTAAATGTGCTTTTGGTGTATCATTAGGACAATATCACATATTTATCATCCAACATAGAGGCATTGAGATCAATCCTAAAAAAATTACAGCCAAAGAACATCTCTGAACTTAAGAGATTGCAGGGGAAACTTGCGTATATCCGATGGTTCATTTCAAATCTTTCAGGACATTGCCAGCCCTTTTCACGTTTAATGAAGAAGGGAGTCCCTTTCGTATGAGACCAAGCCTGCCAAAATGCTTTCAACAATATAAAACAATACATGTTGAATCCACTAGTGCTTTGAGCCCGATGTCGGGTAGGCCATTATTACTATATGTAGCGGCTATGAAATCATCTCTTAGGGCATTATTGGCCCAACACAATGAGGAAGGCGAGAAGCACACTCTGTATTACATCAGTAGGACAATGGTTGGCACCGAGTTAAACTACCCTCCCATTGAAAAGATTTGTTTGGCTTTGGTCTTTGCACTACAAAAGCTATGACATTATCTCCTTACCATGACAGTCCACCTTATATCACGAGCTGACCCATTAAAGTATATTATGAGTCGCCCCTCAGTACAAGGGCATATCGCCAAGTGGACTGTCCTTCTCTCAAAATTTGACATCCATTATGTTCTACAACTCACAGTTAAGGGACAAGCACTAGTAGATTTCCTGGCAGCGCACCTAGTACCTGACGATTCACCACTTTAGATGGAGTTACCTAATGAGAATGTCATGCAAGTCCAGATAAAGAAAGATTGAGAAATGTTCTTTGATGGTGCATCTCGAGGTCCTTCTACAACCCCAGGGGACAATATAGATAAGTCTTCGGGGGTCAGCATCGTCTTTATCACCCTTAACAATGGCATCATCCTGTATTCCCTTACATTGACAGAGGGGTGTTTAAATAATGAAACTAAGTACGAAGCACTCATTATAGGACTTGAACTGGCCTTGGAAATTCCTATAGATGACCTCATAGTTTATGGAGATTTGGAGCTCGTCATTCGACAGATGAATGGTCTTTACCATATCAAAAAACCAAGTCTAACACCTTATTTTCAAAGGGCTAAGGACTTGTCCAAGATTTTTAGATGTTTGCAGATACAGTATGTCAGGAGAGACCATAACGGGTAAGCTGATGCACTCGCTAGTTTAGCAGCATCTCTTACACACCCATAGGATGATTACCTCGTCATCCATATAGGGGAGAGGAGGGTTGTTTCCCCACTTTCTGCATAAGAAGATGTTTCACTCATCTGCAATACAGACATACAAGAAGGTGATCTACAAGACATAGATGGCAAACTAACTTCAGAGGAGGAAGATTGGCGTGAACCCCTATTTCAATATCTCATGGATAGAAGAGAGCCATTGGACCCCGTTAAACGTGCTAAAATAAGGCGATGCACCCCACAGTTTACACTACAAGGCAACCAACTATACAAACAATCACTTGATGACATATTGTTGTGCTGTCTATCAACTTATGAGGCCAACATGGTAATGAATGAAGTACATGCCGGTGTCTGTGGTTAACATCAAAGCGACCCTAAGCTCCAGTACCAACTTAAAAGACTTGGCTACTATTGGCCAACTATAGTGACCGATTATATTGAGTATGCTAAGAGATGTTGTGTTTGTTAATTACATAGTAACTACAGCCATGTGCTTGCTGAAACGCTACATACCACCTCCTGTTCATGGCCATTCTCAAAATGGGGAATGGATATAGTGGGACCCATTACTTCAACCTTTACAAAAGGGCATCGCTATATTCTTGCTACAATTGACTATTTCTCCAAGTGGGCAGAGGTTGTTGCCCTGCGAGAAATTAAAGCCTCTGACATCATCTAATTTGTCAAAATCCACCTAATCTATAGGTTTGGAGTCCCTGATCGTATAATTACTGATGATGGGCAGCCATTCGTGAGTTCACCTCTATACTGACTTATGGCAAAATACAACATCACCTTGGAGCACTCTTCCCGATACTACCCTTAAGCTAACAGTCTAGCGGAAGCTTTTAATGATCTCTACAAGATCATTAAAAAGATGGTAGCTAGGCACAAAAAGGACTAGCATGAGCGACTGTCTGAGGCTCTCTGGGCATATCGCACTACTTTTTGTACACCTACACAAGCAACCCTATACTCCTTGGTGTTTGGAGTAGAGGCAGTTCTTCTAGTTGAAATCCAGGTCCCATCTTTAAGGATGGCAATACAGGATGACTTGATAGAAGTAGAGGCCGCTAAGATTCTCCTCTCAGAACTCAAAACCCTTAATGAATGCAGGCTCACCGCACAACAACAATTGGAATTATATCAAGCCCGCATGGCATGAGATACAACAAGAGAGTCAAGCTCTACTCTTTTACCAAAGGTGAGATGGTACTTCTTGCACGATCGCCACTCGACCCCACAAGGAGAAAAGATGATAAATTTGCCTCTAAATGGGATAGTTCATACGCCGTCGAAAAGGCTTATCCTAATAGCGCATACTTGCTTCGCAACGTGGAAGGTAATTAAATCCTCCCAATTACCAATACCCGATTCTTGAAGAAATACTACCCTTAGGGTGACTTGTAATGGCCTTTAGGGAACTACGTCAGTTTGATCCTGTCATATTCAAGTACATAAGCAGTTCAGGTTCCCACTTGTCCTGGGTGCAATCATACCCGTTAAAGAAAAAAAATCATTGTCGATGTCATTAAAAACCAGCAATGGTAATGAGATGCAAAAAGTAGGCAAACCCAAATCTTAGGTTAAGGGATTCTAAGGGCAAAAAAGTGAAACATATACATTATGCGTGATGAAAAGGGCATGGTAAAAACCCACATGGGCACCATGAGTAAAACAATCCACTCACGGCAAGATCAAATCCTCCCTAATCACATTAAAAACCAGTAATGGCAATGCGAAGTAAAAATTAAGTGAACCCCAGTTCTAGTGCGCAGCCATTAGGGGTCAAAAAGGGACAAAATACCCAAAATCCCACAATCGAACTACGGCCAGGCTTGATCCTATTTCAGGGTACGTAGGTAGCCTGCCATAACAAGACAGGCACAACCCCATCATCACCCACCTCATTGTCTCTCTTTGAGAACTATATCACTCTGTTCTATAACTACATGATACATTTCTCAAAGGGAGAAGGGGAAATCATGAAAATATAACTTGAGAAAACTGGAAAAGCATGAAGGCATATAAATTTTGACAGAAATTAAATTTTTTATTAATATAAGATGTTGCTACAACGGGGGGCACTTCGCCCTATTTCCTTACACTACTCTCAGTCCTTTGCTAAGTTAAGGCTACTAAAACCCAACAGTTTGGCACGCAACAAAAGCAATACTTCCGCATTCACCTCAAGGGCATCATTCACCACATTGACATCTGACTATGCCACATTGAGGTTATGAATAGTCTCTTCGAAAACTCCATCATGCCGGTCCATCTTTTGGCTCATCAACTTGCCCTTGCAACGGTCCACCATATCAATGGTTTAGCGAATGGAATTACCCACATGGTCAACGAACCTCTTGCGAGTTTTTAAGCAATTCATAACTCTGTTGAAGCATTCCTTTAACGCCTCCATCTACGCCATTAACTCGTCGGCATCCCTCACTAGTGGCCCAATCTTGTTTAGCACTCGGGTCTACTAAGCAGTTAAGTCAGTCATTTTGATCTCTCCCTCTTGAAGGCACATGCGAACGTCATGCTCTGACCCTTTTAGCACCTTGATGTCCTTTGCCTCACAAAGTTCAGACAAAGCATTAAGGAGACACATCATCATGCCTTTGAATTTGGAGTTGTACACACAGGCCTCTATACGGTCCAGCGTGTCCAAGATTTCCTAACGGATGAAAAAAGTATCTGCCTCCTCAGTGGATAGGCCAACTAAATGCCTAATCAGCGCATTGTGCTAGTGGCGAGCCTTAGTAACTCTTGTCTCCACCTATCCAATTGCGGCTATCCTGATTACATTTGCAAAAGGAATCAACAATATCAGACCATGAGAACCAAAAGACCAAGCATAGAGTGAACAAGGGGCTTAAGGGCATACCGTAGTCAAATAAAGGCTTGACACCCTCCCTCTCAATCGAGGGAGACCCATCTCACTTCATGTGTGACCCTAACGGTTCTCTAACTTCTAGAACACTAGTAACTTTCCTCTTGGGAGTCATGTTTATGATACAAAACGAAAGTATAAGAGGGGGCAACAGGGGAAATCCTCCTATTTATAAACATGAACGTCCGTAATCTTCCAGAAGGGGCATCTCAAAAAGAGAATGAAATAATAATTGCTTCTCGTTGCAACATCCCAAATTCAGCTAGTACCACTTAAGTGTCTTTTACAAAGTGACGATCTGGCATCGTTGTTAGGAGGACCACACTAGCGGCATTTCAGGGACATATGAATGTATTGTCACGGTGTTCACCGTAAAGGGTGCGATACCTAAAAATGCACACATGACCATGGTTTCTGATCTTTGATTCTTATAAAGTCAACCATATTCAACTCTCATAATGCCAAAGAACAATCACACTTGACCTTTAAAGTCAACCCATTGTGACTCTCATAAAGTTATGCAACATATGGCTCTTATAATGCCCATAGTATTTTACAGGTAACCCCATGATATTTGACTCTTATAACGTCTACCATATCCAACTCTCATAAAGTCAAATAATATATGACTCTCATAATGTCTACCAAATTTGACTCTCACAATGTCAAGCAAGCATGACTCTTATAATGTCAGTTATATTCAACTCTTATAAAGTTGGTTTTACTCGACTCTCACAATGTTGAGTAAAGAAAATAGTTCAAAGAAAAAAGGAGAAAGACAAGATAATAAAGGATAAAACATTGTCTTTTCTTTCATTTCACAAAAAGTTCTTACATCCTCCCCATTACATTATTTTGGGAAGGTGGAAAGGAGGCACTTACATAAAGTCTCTTCTTTGGTTAGGGAAGATCAAATTTGATTACCTCACCTAACGAGCTCCTCACAAAGGTGATCTATATTGGAAGAAATTATAGAAATCCTTGATTCGAGAGTACTCCCCTCTATTGCTCTCACTTCCTGAGTGGCTGTGAGAGCCTCAATTCGAGCATGCACCCTCATCAGTTCCTCTTAAACACTGGCTAAGGCATTATCAATGTTGGTCACTAAATCACAAACTTGATCTAGCTTTTCCATCAAGGTCTTCCTCTCAATCTCTATAGCGTCCAGGATAGCTTGGGCCTCAGCGTTGCTCCCGATACTTACAAGTTCTAATGCTAGCGATGAGTTCCTGATCAAAGATGTAAAATACATCTCTATTCCTTGTTGAAATCAATCATTGCGAATGTGGGTCTCTGCGTCCTCGGCCAAAGCCTCCAACACCTCATCTCTGGTATTTATAAGAGCAGGTGACGAAGGTGTTAAGGCCGTTATATGCCCAAGCAGCTCTTGACGAATCACACGTGCTGAGGTAATCTTGGAAAAATGCCTGATGGCACTAGTGGCACTCACGATTTCATCTAGGCAAGTAAAATGAAGAAATGTTAGCAATGGTATGCTAGAATGCATTCACAATAAGAAGAAAAGCTTACCATGACCCATGTGAGGGATTTCAATAGGATCCCACCTCACAGGGAGCTCCTCCTCCACAACTGGATGGAACATAAAAGAAAGGTTTAGTATATGAAAATACTTGTATCAATAACATGAATAATGTGGAAGGAATAGCATACATACCTTTCTTAGAGGTTGTCTCATCCTAGAGATGATCTTCGTCTACTATAGATGATTCCAAAGGGTTTATGTCAACTGTTAGCTCCTCTCAGGTCGGATCTTCTTCTTGAGTTGCCTCTACAATTGGTGCCTTATCAACTATAGTAGTATCTGCCTCAACACTTGAAGTGGATAAAGTAGCAAGGGCATCATTAATGGATGGGGCCATAGGTTCATCAGCCGCACTAATAGCCCTGTCCTAGGACTCATCGAATTCAGGAGGGCCATGTGCTTCAGGCATCCTCACATCAGTAGTGCTAGAGGGCTCAGCATCAGTAGGGGTCTCTTTATAGGTATTCCTGGCTATCGGGTCACTTGTTTTGGCGGTAGTTGAAAGTGATTCATCATGACTCTTACCAATATTGCCTAACTTATCAGCTAATGAAACTCCTTCCCCAGAGCCATCAGTCCATCTCTGGTCATCCTTCTCAAAGTCTTCATAGTCTACCAATTCTTTTATTCCTAACATAACCATGTCTCGTAGGTTGTCAAAAGGCACATGAAGGCCCATAAACCCCTTAGAATCTTGTGAGGAGTTCACATTTGTGTCTTCAAAATTCAGCACGGACTTGACTAAGTCTTGTTGTTCCTCGAGAGTCATCACAAGATAAACCTTATTTGCCTGTTTGGTTGGCAAATCTGACCCTAGGACACGATGTTCCTCTGTCTCCGTCACCTGAGGATGACTCTCATTAACAGTCGGTCTTTGTACTTCAGGGGGTGTCAATTTTGCTAATCCTTCGGTGGAGACCTGCTAGCAAATAATCATAAGAATAAAAGAACATTGAAGTGGTAAATATGGTAAAGTCACAAGTGTACCTAGACTTGCTCTCTAGCAGGCGTGGGTGAAGGAGGATTCCATAGCTCTTGCTCGAAAGGTGTACGGGAAGACCCACCAACTTTGCGAATACTTAAAGAGGTCCTTATGTCAGTAGCACTTTGAGGCTCAGCATCTTCGACTACACCCTTCCCCTTGAAAAAGACATAGGGTTCTTCCTTGGCCATCTCACATGATGCAGCTAAGGCTCACTAGACCTGAGCTCCCACTTCTTCTTCATTGTTGGGATCGTCATTAAAATAGGCAGGATGATCGGTGGCAAGGGAACATTCGATCTCAAAATGAAACGCTTCATCTTCTCCTAGGCATTTCTCCACAGTTCCATGAGCGGACTCAAACATAACAAATGGTAGGCTCCTTCCCATGGTCGCAACTCCCTCCTAATATTTTCTATAAGACCGGAAAATGAGTCGCGGGTCACTAAGGAAATGTCCTGGCCGATAGGGATATATGCTTGAAGGTCCCCTGTGATACCAGTCACCTTCTTGAAAACATAATCCAGGAAGTGACCCTCTAAGTTATACCTATTCATGGTAACAATTAAATCTTACACAATTCCCCCACGCTCCCACAAAACCACCAACTCTCATCGAATCTCACTACAAACGCCATACGATTAACGATGGGAGGCATAACACTGAATATTCGACGGCCTCCTCAGTCTTCTAATCATTCTAAGCTCAACAGGAGCAGCATCCCAATCTATAGAACCCTCTGGTCCAACCCTCTCCTCGGTGGAAATATGGGAGGGACGACTAAGAAGCTGCACCAGGCCAGGCTCTTGCATCACAGGCAATATGTTGGCTAGTTGTATATGATCCTCAGGAGTCTCGCCCCCAAACACGAATTCTCTAGCAGAGGGAATTTCACGTCGTTCTACCCCTTTCGTTGGCTGTTGGGGCTCTTCAATGGGATAACCCCCAATATCTTCAAAATCATCCTCATGGATAGGAGGAATCCGTTTTGGTTCTCTTGCCAGATCAAGAGATGAAATGCGATGGGGTTTGCTCCCACGAGACTTGTTTCTTGCACCTTTTTTCCTCTTTGGTTTATGGGGTAGTTCATCCTCTTCATCCTCTTCAGTGGTCGAGGGAAATGGTGGAATCACTTCTCTATCTTCCTGATGGCCCCATGGGCACTTATTAGATCTCTTAGGCCATTGCACGGCCGATGTCTTCTAGGTTAAATTCTTGTTGTAGGACTTGTCAACCATTATTATAATACCTTGGCTTTCATAAAAAATAACATTAGAATTGGTCCTGTCCTCATTATATCTCACGACAGGGAAAAATGAATTATACCACCACTTCGCATAATGGTAATCGAATTAAAGGTTATCTTGCTTGGCCATCTCTTTAGGTATAACTGTCTGACTACTTGTACCGGATCTTATGAAGAACATATATGCTACCTGAATCCTCTCCAAAGTGGTTGCCTTACCCACCATTTTTATGTAGGTAGGAAAAGAGACAAGTCCTTGAAAATAGGAGAACTGACGTGTAAACTTGTGAGAGTTGTAAGTATCCACATGAAAATGGTTGTCTCTTCTCCAGGCTAATTCGCCACTCCTGAGAGAGCAAAAGTACGCCCAAGCTTCTCCTGATAATGACCCGTCATCTATTAGGGTCTGATTACCAAATAAGTGATCTTGAATGAGGACAAGCTTCTGGGTAAAACAAAACAACGTGGTAAGGTGTAACACCATCTCCGCTCTCTAATTCTTCAAAGTGTTGAAGTATGTGATCCTATGAAGGCCTCTCTTGTCTCTGATAAATGGAAGGGAAGTCTAGCCCCAACCATGCACAAAAATATTGAAGGGGAAAATAAACTAGCTTCTCCCTGATCCAGCCTTCTCGGAGGCCCGCTTCTATGATGTCTCACAAACGGCTATATAAATAGCAGAGACTAGGGACCACTAAGTTCATGCATATCCCATCAACAAGATTAGCTATAGCAATGAACACGTCAGGGTAAATACGTTCACTCACATTGCTCGGGAGAGCCCATCCGCTTAAAAGGGCTGCATATACCCTAGCCAAGAATGCGGGGTCGTCAAGATCGACACTTCATTAGATATTATCCTTGGTCCATGGTAGAGGTTTACTCCTAGCAGATATAATCAAAGGACCTTGGCAAATGTGGCTAACCCAGCTGCCATATAGAATGCTCACATCATTGAACTCAACAAATATCTAGAATAGTCTTTGACATATGGTGGAAAACATCTCAAAATGCATGTTAAAGGGAATACACTCCTCCATTAACCTCCCCTTAAAAGGTAAGTGGTTTGTGCTAAGGAATTCCCACAACGAGATCCTCAGCTCACCATATTGACATAGAAAGGTGTTAGTGTCAGGGCACCACCTTGAAATTGCCTCTGCCACCATCACATGATGCTTATTGAAGTTGCCAATGGAACCGCATAGTGCTTCAGTCATTCCAACTCTTGGTTTTTATTTTTGCAGACCGTGGCCTAATGATGGCCTCCATACAAAAGCATAAATTCTGCGAGTAGGTCAGGGCCAATCATCTTAATTGCCTTGCTCAGACTAAGAACGAGAACAAGGCCATCAAGGAGGAGGCCAATGCCATAATTGGTGACCTCGAGAAAAGACTGAAATGGTCTAAGGACTCCTTCCCCAGCCTAGTTTTAAATGTCGCAGAGTAGGAGACCTGCATCAAGGGCTTGACTACTCTCTTGCGAGACTTTGAGAGGGATGTTAGTCGGGCTACGAATGAGCTAGGGCATGAGAGAAACCTTTGCATTAAGATCGAGAACAATTTCAATGCGACCCTTGAGAGCTTGATGAAAAAGGAGGTAACGTCACCTTAAAGTGGGCACTCCTCGAGGTTGAGGCAGAGAGAGAGAGAGAGAGAAAAAAAAAAGAAGGAGATGATGAAGAGGCCCTCAGGGTAGCCAAAGACAAGTACTTGGCCTCGGATGCCTTTGGCATTGTGAAGGCCGATTGGTTTTGGGAAGGTTTCAAGGAGTTCCAGGATATAGTGGCCGACTAGTATCCCGACTTAGACTTCTCCTCTATTAAGCCCCAAGGGGGGATGCTGAGGTTGAGGACGATGAACAAGTAAAGGCCAACCAAGAAGATATCATGGTTGTCAAGGGGGCCATTAAAGGAGGACAAGGTGTAGTGACCGAGGGGGCAGTCGAAGAGCTAGTGGTGGCTACACCTGGTGTTGAAACATAGAAAGTGTGCGTGTTCTCAC
The DNA here is from genome assembly GCA_025762735.1 of Platanus orientalis. Classification (NCBI taxonomy): domain Eukaryota; kingdom Viridiplantae; phylum Streptophyta; class Magnoliopsida; order Proteales; family Platanaceae; genus Platanus; species Platanus orientalis. Next base: position 2,963 of record JAOXJP010239685.1, on the reverse strand, counting down.
TTGCCACATTAATCATGGTGAATGAAAATTTGAATTATCATTCGCCACTAATAAAAGGATTTTAGTTATTCACTTTTGCCCTAAAAGTGTGCCCGAATGAAATGATCACACTCGCGCACTGTGAAAATCAGAAACTAAAAATAGGTCTTATCTCTTCTTAGGAAGGTTGTTTTGGATAACTACGACTGTTGTGAGTCCCTCAACTGCCCAGAAGATGGAAGAAGGTGGATTCTCACATATAAGAATTGCCTAAAACTTTGGGATAAGATTTGAAGAATTCTATTTCAACAGAAATGATATAATAGAGATAAATTTCTTCTTAAATGAGGACTCTTCTCTAAACCCGTTTCTTTGAACTATAAATACCTACATGCATAGAGATAGAGGAGATAGAGAGAAGAGATACAACAGATACAGGAACGACAGAGAAAGTTAAAGAAGTGAATGTTCATTGTAAAGCAAGCTACGTTCATTTCTGGAAGTTCTACAAGCTACGTCTCTCCTAAAAGAGGAGGGAGTACATCTATTACACCTCTGGAACCCCCCCAAGGAAGATATCATAGGGAGCTTGGAGATGAATTAAGTTTTAGATAGGTAAACTTGTTGATGAATGAACAAGTGCAATCCATATACATATATTTAAAAGAGCATCTCTACTTTTCCCTTCTTCTTCTCTTTTACATAATTGCAACTCTGTTTTATGATACATAACTTAAAGATAATCAGAGGTTGGCTGCGTTAAACAGTTGTAATTAACAAGTTCATCAAACTTGGAGTCTTAGTTCCCCACACATAAAATAATAAACTATCCTCTAAAATGGCTAGGTAATTTGTCCAAAGAATTTTGCCTCATACAAAGGGTCGAAATTTGGTGTTACACCCACGGAGGTTATTCGAGAGGAAGTTGTCCCAGGAGAAGGAGGATGATAACCCCCAAGAATAGTTGTAGTCTTTTTTTTTTCTTTTTTGGACTCTTGTAAAATTTCTCTATATGAATGAAATCTTCTTTTGCCTCCATCTGTGTTTTTTTTTCTAAGTGTTGGTGTGTGTTATGGGGATTTCCTCTCGTACTTTTTATGCATATCTAGGTAGGCTGGGGTATGCAACATTTAAAGTGTTAAGAAAATTTTCAAAGTATAAGTGCATCTCGAGGTAATTAATCTTTCCTGAGTGGGGCTGAGTAGCGTCAAAATTTTCTAAGTTTTGGGAACCCTCGGGGTTAATGCCTTAGAAAAGAGTAAGTATTTAACTAAAATTAACCAAAAATTTCTAAGTGTAGATGTATGTCAGGGACCGAGTTTCCTTAACTAACTAACTCATTTTCCTTCAGGTGCCTCGTGTTTTTAGCAAAGTGAGGGTCTCCTTCAGGGCTTAAGCATTTTCCCCACAGGGTGTCTTCCTTGGGTTATGCCACTGGGTACTCTCAAATATTTCTCTAATTTACTTATCTTATTTGTAAGGGGGTGTAACTATACCTACTTGGTAAGGGAGGGTTAACTCGGGTAGTGATGCGCTTTCTTTAACATGATTTAGGCTTTTTTTGTCGACTTATGAGATCTTCCTTTGCCTTATATTTCTTCAACTAGGAAGTCACTTGGTTTTGAGACTCGGGGTCATCCTCGTGACTAGAGGGTTAACCTTGTAACCTAGGGGCTAGTCTTGTAGCCTGACACGGAAGGGTGAGCCAGTCTTGTGGCCTAAGGGTTAATCTTATAACCCGGGGCTAATCTTGTAGCCTAATCTGTGATGATGGGCCAATCTTGTGGCCTATGGTCAGTCTTGTGACCTGAGGGTTAATCTTGTAATAAGGGGCTAATCTTATAGCCTGAGCACGAGGTGCGAGAACCTAGAAAGATGGGCCAGTCTCGTGGCCTAGGGTCAATCTTATAACCTGATGGTTAGTCTTATAACCTAGGGGCTAGTCTTGTAGCCTGGGCATAATGGCCTGAAACTTTATCAATCCTGCATAATTAGAGCATTTCACCAGTTAGAATGATAACATCAACTTTATTAATAATACTTTCTCAAATGTTCTACATTCTATGGTCGTGGTAAGAGCTCCCCCTGTATTGTCTCAAGGTGGTAGGTCCTAGGTCTATTGTAGTGTGTTACCCAGTAAGGCCCTTTCCAATTTGGTTTCAATTTTTCCTCTGTCGTGTCTTGTTTTGCTAAGGTCACCTTCCTGAGTACTAAATCTCCAACTGTAAATCTCCTTGCCTTGACTCAGAAATTATAATACTTGACCATGGTTTACTTGTAGGTGGTTGTCCGAAATACGGTTTCATCTCTTTTCTCCGTTAACAAGTCAAGGTTGATTTTGAGGCCTTCTTCATTCTTCTCGGTTCCAAATGCCAACGAGAATGACGTTTCCCCCATGGGAGTCCTCACTATGGTGTGGTATGCCCAAAGGACGCTTGGCAGTTCCTCAGGCCAAAGGCCTTTAGAGCTGTCGAGCCTCTTCTTGATTATGCCTAAGAGAGTTCTATTTGTGACCTCCACTTAGCCGTTAGCCTGAGGGTGAACCAGGGAAGAAAAGTGATTCTTGATACTGAGATCTACACAGAATTCCTGATACCGGGTGTTGTTGAACTACTTACCGTTGTCGCTAATAATGACTTAGGGAATCCCAAACCTGCAGATGATGGACTTCCATCTGAAGTCACTGATGTTTTTCTCGCTGATCTTTGCTAAGGATTCAGCCTCCACCCATTTAGTGAAGTAGTCGATGGCTACCACTAAGATCCTCATTTATCCTTTCCCCCTGAAAAGTGGTCCAACTATGTAAATTCCCCATTGTGTAAAGGGCTAGGGCCTTACTATCGAGACCAATTCTTCTGCGCACATCTTAGCGACGTTGGAAAATCTTTGACAATTGTTGCACTTCTAGGCGAGGAGAGCGGCATCTTTTTGCATAGATGGCCAATAGTATCCTGCTCTGATCACTTTGTGGGCCATCAACCTGC
>JAOXJP010239677.1:0-29432 GCA_025762735.1 Platanus orientalis | reverse complement strand
ATGTATATGGGTTCTTTGAGGAAGAATACTTTTTTAAGAAATAAGTATAATAAAATAGAATATGTGTATTTCTTATTTCAGTTTTTTGACTTCCATGACTTATAAATGCAGACTGTAATCTACTAAAATTATTTGTAATTAGTTGCAAAGATTTTGAGATCCAAAAGATTGAATGAAAAAAGAACCGACCTTTGAGTAGGTGTAAAACCTAATAACATAATGAGTTTCCTATCACATTTTGTGGTTACAAACCATTGATAGTTGTTAAATTTAAATAGGATTTGAGTTGAATCTATACATTTGATATCCATTAGATTATGATATATATGGGTAGAGACCCAATCCAAATAAATGGTTAGTATGGGAATGTCCTTTACATGTATGTTAGGTGTAATATAGGAAAGATAATGAGCATAAAATTAGGTGTAATATAGAAGTTAAAGATTTAGCTTCTATATTCTTTAGTGAGAAAGACCATATTTTAGACATGACATTATAGGAAGGTAACAATGTCCTTATATATAAAAGGAGTGGGATTGTTCTATAGAACTATCTTAAAACCTATTACAACTAGTTTGTCAAGAGAAAAATGTCTTGGAACCCATTAAATTTTATAATGAAATAGCTCTTTGATGCATTGGGAGAATTTCTAGATCTCCCTAGTTCACACTTATGTAGATTAGGTTTACGGTTGACTGCTTTTCTTTTGATCAACAATCAAGCTTTATTCTAAAGAGCTATGTGTGTGTAAGAAAATAAATGAGAAAATCATTATTTCTAATTTGTTAAGGTAATTTCCTACTCATTAGGAATGATCAAGGTATATAGTTAGTATAGTAAAAAAATTTTAAAGCAATTTAAAATAAGATCACTAGATAGTTGTTAAACATATGTTGAAATACAAGATACAAACTAAGGATTGTGCTTTAGTTTATAGAAGTCTGGACAAGTTAGATGTGGTTAAAATAAATTCAGATATAAATTATCTGATTATACTATATGGTTATGTTTTATAATGAGAGGAATCTTATTAGTTGTAGGAGTGTGAAGCAGTATTACATTGAAAACTCTACAACAAAGGCAATGTATGTTATAGCTTATGTGACAACAAATGAGGGGTTAAGTTACACTAGTTTCATAGAACTTGGTGTAATTCCCTTAGATTAGTCATATATGACAGTATGGTGAAATTAGTTCACTAGGATTACTTCCTCAAATAATCTTGTAGACCTATCATTAGGGTTCTACAAAAGGCATTGGATGTGCACAATGACCAAATGAGTATTTTGTCATTTAGTGTTTGGCTTTGAGGATAAGTGAGAGATTGTTGGAATTATGTGTCCTGAAAAATCCATTCACATAAAATATAAGTGTGGACATCAGGGAATTTTCACCCCTATCCCAATTTGTAGCGGCGGCAAATGTTTATGGTAAGGGTGCATGTGTGAATGGGCTGACACCTGATGGGTTTGTCATTCTATGGACATCGGGATTCACATCCTTACCTAGGCCTCTAAGTGTCTTTAGATTAACATATTTCTAAGATTCTTAGGAGTTTCCACCAACTCAGATTTTATTGATGGAGTTGGACACCGGTCTCCTTTCTTAAGGAAAGGAAGTTTAGACCCACATGTCTTGTTTATCAGACTGATGTACTGATCTGGTTTACTAGAGACTAGGGTAAGTTGTTTTGTTGTGGTTGGGAAAGGTGTTAGGCACCCTGACACACCCATCTTTTTAGGGTGGCTTTTCTTATACATGTATGTGAATACCTATCCTTATGGTGTGTGCCTTTAGATGTGTCCTTGTTTGTGTGAGTTCTCGATGTTTTGTGATTATTGAAACTGTACATAAGACATAATCTCAAGTTGCTTAAATACCCGATCTTGTGTGGTTCAAGTACTTGTGGTTTTGTCGAGATCAATCTACATGTAGTTCTAGGGGGTTGTGTGTGTGTGTGTGTGCAAGTCTCTTTAATCAGTTGTATTTACTTGTGAGAGTGGAATGGGTTAGGTTCATTTAAGTCCATTAATATATTCAAAGAGTACTCTACGTTGCATGAAAATGTGAAAAAATTACCAAGAATGGGCCGTGACTATGATATACCAACAATGGTCTTTAGAAGGGACATGCTTGAGGCCAGCTGAGCATAGGAACCCAATGTTGGAATCAAGGTAAAACCAATAACTAAATAGCTAATTTGGATTCCCAATGCACTACCTTGATGTGCTCATGATTTAGGTATAAGCAAGCTCTATGCTTGACAATGGGTTAAACCATTATGATTTAGTGAGTGCAAGTCTAGTTCTGGCCTTTGGCATGTCTCGGGGGAAGTATGCTTGGGTTTCACAACCTATCTGCACTGATGAAATGATCACAACATCAGCCTTTGGGTTATATTGCATGTTTGCACCGATGAAGAGGTCGCAACTTCAACATTTGGGGTTGTAGCTTGTATGTGCTAACAAAGCAGTCATGGCGTCAGCATTGTCCCAAAGGAGAATTAGTTGGATTAATAATCATTTTAAACGAGGAATTTTCTGGATGGGCAATTGTATTTTGCCGAAGATAGTCCTGTGAGGATGGGTCAAGGTGATTTTCATTTTTAGAAATGGGTGTCATGCATGTACAATGTGGTTGACCTACTAACTAATGTGCGTGTGTGAATAAGTGTAAAGAACATATCATTTAAATATATTTTATATATAATCCATCTACTAGACATGCTATGTAATAAAAAAAGCTAATCTAAAATAAAAAGTTAAGAATGCATACCTTTGTCTATTCTCTCTCGTAACCGATCATTGAAGAATGCTTAGTGGACAAATTTATGACATTCATTCAGACAAAATAAAAATAAAAAATATTTGATGTAAATAATATGGATACATATAGGGAAGAAAACAATATTCACAATGTAAACTTGGAACACAAAAACATAAAAAATTATGTACAACATAATATATAACACATGAATATTTGAGAATGGAACCATTATTTATACGTATATACATATATGATGGTCCATCAAGAATACTATGAAACCTTCATTGAACCATTAAGGAACACCCGAGAACGCAATTATCACATTTGAAACTAGACTCTTACAATGTATGGGTGGGACCATAATTCCAAGATGAATGAGGGAAAATAGTATGAATGTGTATGTGCTTGTGACCATGAATGGATAATTTGCAACAAAGATGACTTAAATCAAAAGAATGGATATTTTGTAGGGGAACGTAAAAAAAATCACATGCCTAATGACAAACTCCCCTAACTATATTACCAGCATAAAATGTGTAAAGCATTTATTAAAATAAAAAAAATGATAAAAAGAACATTGAATGTAAGTACTTATGAAGTGAGCTTTATTCCTTAAAGTTAGCAACAACTTAAGTCTCTGTTATGTCCCGTACGTGGTATGTAGACAAGTTCATTCTCAGCTTCGGATAGCAATGAGCATGAGCCCGAGATGATGGGTTAATAAGATGGTTGCTAGACTGGAACTGTTGGAGCAAATAGGAAGAGGATGGTTGATTAACTAGGAGAGTACCTGGCAAAGAGAAGGGAAGTTGGACGTTGGAGTAGCGATTGGCTAGAGGTTGAAGATGACCTCCTTAGCTTAATGGTTTCTCAAAATTTAGGATTTTCTCTCTCTAGAATTTCCCATTCTTTCTTTAGAAACCCCTTTTTATCTCCCTAGCTTTGAACACTTTCTCTCTCTAGAATGGACACTTTCTCTCTCTAGACTGTGACACTTTCTCTCACTAGAGTGGATACTTTCTCTCTCTAGAATGGACACTTTCTTTTACTAGAATAGACACTTTCTCCCTCTATAATGAGACACTTTTTCTCTATAATCTCCTTTCTTTCTCACTTTGAGAGCTTTTCTCTCTCTAATTTTTGGACCCCTTTCAAGTGGGGAGTGCGGTTGTACTTATAGGCTTGAGAGGGTCCACAGTAGGATGTGCGAGTAAAGTGAGGTGACATAGTGGATGCACAACACTTGTCGAGATCCAAAGGGATGAGGGAAATGGCTATTTGGGATGTGACATGTGGTGAGGATTATTTTGGTCTTGTCATTGATTTTGGGATGATTTCTTAGAGAATGATGTCATATGTCGGCATTATAAGAGGTGATATGATGTACATTTATTGCGGTTAATGAGAGATTGACAATCATAATTTTCATTGAAAAATGGGTCAAATTCGAGTGTCACTTGTCGACACATTTTCCAATGTTATTACACACCAATTGGAAATCAATAACTCATGTACTATATTTCCATATTTTCAAGCAAGGTTCACATCGCATTTAATGCATAGTCAAACTATAATTTTATGCATTAAATATAGTTTCTAAATCATTACATCATGCATTAAATGTAAGCACTTTGGCATGTGACACATTTAATGCAGATGTCTGGCACATGATGTGTCATTGGCATCATAACCACTCCCTATTATGTCTTTTTATGGGAAATATCGTGAATCGATTGAACTCGAATTTGGCAACTGCAGAGGTCTGATTACAACAATTTTATAGTGGTTTAGGGGGTTCTTGAATGTTCTAAATGCAATGTCGTAGTCAAAAAGGGATTCTAACATGTCTCGGTTACTACATTGTGTAATCGCTAGATTCTTGGGAAACTTTGCCATCATTGGTTGGAAGAAGTAGATGGCCAAATTGACTTTTGGATTCTACATGGGAAGTGAAACCTTTAGGCTTATAAAGATGTTGGTTCAATTGGTTTGGCTATCTGGTCCTTGGGCTGGGAGTGTGGATCCCTCATAGCTTTCGTACATGGCCTGATAAAGGTCTTTGGTGTGGATACCTTGATTTATGAGTTCATGTTTGGTTTGAGGTTTTGGAAGTATGGTTTGGCTGAAGATAGGCTGTTGTTGCTGCTATCCAAAGCTTGTGAGATTTCCCTGCATTACTGAGTCAAAGTTCGGGTGCTGACAATAAGCATATTTGTTTGCTTGTTGAATTAATAAGAACATTTTTATTTTGTCGTCACATGTACTTATTTCTTAATATAGGTAATTGTTTAATCTCATGAGATGAGATAGGTTGTCCTTAGATAACATATTAGGATCTCAGATACATAAGTATGTGTGGTGAGATATGATATTCCAGTTCTTGTAGACCCGAAACTTTATAGCTATGGGTGATGTTGGGCACATCACTTATAAGGCTGCTACATGTAGAGCTGTCATATGATGGAGTGATGTAATCTCAGTCACTGAAGTAAGACTCTATGATTGCATGTGGGTGAATATATGAATGCACTAAAGAGATCCATTATGAACATACTTAGTAAAACTTCATTATCAAGAAAAAAGTGGTTCATATTTACAGACTAATCCTTAGACATGAGAGTTTTGTATTCTCTAAGTCGTCATGTTTATTGTTTTGAGCTACCAACCAGTGATGCAAAATAAGTGGTTATATCATGGGTAGTTTGGATAGCCTACATGATACTTGAAAGAGTGCAGATGCCCAACAAGGAATCTATTATCCTTAAAGAGATAAATATTTAGTTTTAGGCATGCATGAGTTGATTGGACATATAAATCTTGATTTAGTGGTATTTAATAAAGTGTTTTCGAAATTACATTATTATGATAAATATTTATTTTGAAAAAGTTTTATGAAATAAATATTTTTATTGTCCAATCAGATCATTAAGTTCATAAAGATAATATTTCAATAACCAAAGGGGCATGTTTGTAACTAGTGAATGTAAGTTATAATTATTAAAGATGCAGTCACCTAAATATTGTTTTGAATTGTATTAGGGTGTTTAAGTCACCACAACTTTAGGATGGGAATCCCATCAAGATTCCACACCCCTTAGGGTTTCTTGGGCTTCTCATACATAAAAATATGTTGTTAACCACGTTCCGTAGGTGACTTATTTGTTTATTGAATATGAGAGAAGCTTGGAGAAAACTAAGGGCCTGTTTAGGAACCTTCCAAATAATGCATTATGTCCATTTTTAGTTCCAAAAAATAAAAAATAAAAAGAAGAGAAAATGACATTTGGTTGCACATAATGCATTTTTAGAATAACTCCAAATATCACATTCTAACAACATTTTTTGGCACTAAAAATAATAGTGCCAAAAAAATAAAGAATGAATTCTTTGGGTTCGCGTGAGATTCGGCCATTATGGCAGAACAAAATGGCTTTGTTCGGCCACTAAGGGCTGATCTGGCCTATTTATTTATTTTTTTCTTTTTTTAAGAATGTGTATATTGATCATTTTTTGTGATGTTCCAATTGCAGTATCGTGTAAGTGGGCAGTCGATGTTGGGTGGACAAATGGTTTCGTCATTGTCATTAAGAAGTCAGATTCTGGTAGTTCCTCAAGAAAACCAAGAATTATCCTTATATTTTTTTATAATAGAGATATATTTTATTCAGTGACGGGGTCATATTGTATTTCTAGTGGTTCCTCAATTCATATTTAAGTTTTTTAAATAAAGTTCTCATTATTCATTAAAAAAAATCACCAAATGATTAGATGATAAATACGACTGACTCATAAATCATATAAATATAATAGAATATGTCAAAGTAAACAGAGTTATCCCCTGTACAAATATAATGTCTCATCATAAAATTAAATAACAATACATGTCCTCTCTCTCTCTCTATCTTCTCTATGGCCTGTTCCTATGGCGCTTGCAAAAGAATGTGAGGTAAGTGTGGGAATCGTGAGCAGTGGGACCATCGGGAGTAGTGGGGGCATACGCTGGATCGATATCAATCTCCCCAAATAACTACTGAACCTACTGGAGCGTAGTGAACATGTCCTCTTGACTCCCATCAAGACCACACTCGACGACAAGCTGGATAAGGCCTAATGCACATCCAACACGTGGATCAACTAACACCGAGGGTTTGCTACTCTGGGAGGATTGGCTAGCATGAGTGGGTCAGTGCTTGAGGTTCTACACGAACATGTGGGACACACATGCATACAACTCCATGTAATCCAAGGTACACTCCCCATGATAAGAAACTGGATTGGATCGATCCCCAAGGCATAGTACGTGGCTACTCCACTTTTACCAGATCTGATCAATGTACGAATAAGGAGCGAGAGGAATTATTGGACCCGACCGAATTGCTTCAACACCCTATCCAGATGATAAGGCTCTACCACATCAAGGCACTTTAGTAGACCATGGTAGAATGCAATATTAGGAAATGGATAGTGGTCTCGACAGTCAATATACGGTGTTAAGTTCACTTATAAAAATAAGTGAAAATGAACGTCAATTAAGTAATCAAGATAATAGTTAAATTTACCATGGTAGAATGCTTAAGTAAAGATCTATGTAATTTAAATAAGCAAACGTAAGTTTAATGTAATACCTCATTGACGCCTAATGCCTCAATAGTCTCCCACAAGAGTTACAGATTATCCCCAAGCGGTCCAGTCACATTTTGAGAAGTCCATTTGTAGTAATTTATTTACAAATAAGTAGTAATTTTTTTTGTCAAATAAATTTATCTCGAGTCAAGTTGGATGTTTGGTTTGCATATTTGACAAGTAACTTATCCGTTGACAAAAGTCAAAATGTGTGTTTAGTTTGCACTCATCAAAAGTTAATTGTAAGTTTTTAATATATAATATATAAGTTTATGTACATATATTATCATCTATTAACTAATCCCCATGTATGTTATATAGCATATATGAAATATATTGTAATTTGGTTAGGCTAAGGCTTGCTTGAACATTACTTTGTGTTGGAAACGGTTTTGAAAAATGCATAGATTTTCACTGTTCCCCAATTTAAAATCTGACTGGGTGGGTATCTTTGAGCCCAAATAAAAGTGGGACCCACAAATCCTTTGAGGCGGGTCCACATGGATTCGTGTTCACCTCAATGAGGAGAACAACACCGTATGATTGGATGCTCACAATCATTAATGGTTGAATGATAAATTGTCTCCAAAAGTTCTTAGTTGAACACTAGTAAAACTGGTAAATGGGTGTATCTATTCATGGGGATTTACAGTTTTACTCTTCGTGACTGTTTGGACCAAATTGTCACATGTGTGACTATTTACTACACCCCTTTTAACACGTCTCTTTGTATGGACATGAAGGTGACTATTAAATTGCACCTTTTGACCCCTATCTGTTCCAAACAAACATGAATGTGGTTATAGAAATGCATCACTTTGCTTTCGTGTTTGTTCGAACACCATAAGGTGTGTCCCTATGCCTGTTCCGAACAGATATGACTAAGTTTATAAATAAATCGTCCCTCCTTCATTTTACTTACTCAATTCCAAATCCAAAATTCGTAGTATTCTTTTAGGCGTCATAGAGGATGTCCGATTTAGGCATATAGAGAACATGATAACGTGTTCTAAGAGAGAGAGAGTATAACACAAGTTTGATTCACCAGACACATAGATTGCAATGTTTCTTCTGTGTGTAGTAGATCATTGTATCTTGGGAGGTAGATGCCCAAACAGTTCATAAGCACCACTGCGAAGGGCAAAATCTATCTTAAGGACATAATGTCAAACACTAGCCTTGATCAATTTATTGTCAATTCATCCTAACAAATAAGTCATTCTTTTCATTTTATTTATATGAAATAAATAATTGTTGTTCACAAAATAGTGCATATTATTCTTTTGACATAGAATATAGAACAACATTTTGGGCCTGAAATCATAGCTTAAACTTAGGTTAACCCGAACTGACACTTTCCTAGCCTAACTGAATTTCGGGCTGAACAAGCCAAGCTTTGGGCCAACCTGGCCCAATTAATAGCCATATTGACGATAAGGGTTGGTTTTTGTATTTTCAAAAAGAAAAGGGAAATCCAAATATTGTCATTGTCTCGATTTTTATAATTAACCCTAAAAGTTCTCAGAATCGTCTCTAGTCTTCGGTGTGTTTGACACATAACACTTATTCTGTTGACCATAATAGGCTTTAATGGTTTAGTGTCAACACACCAAACATGTTAGTATTTTCCAATGTTGGATATGTGATGCAGTCAAGCCACCCACCCAACTCATCAGGCCACATTCAGCCCAGTCCATATCATCCATCCACTTTGGTCAATCATCCATCCACCTTAGCCCAGTCTTTAATGTTTTCAATATTAATGCTTTTAGTTTAGGGAATTGTTAATAAACTGTATTAGACATTAATGCTAGTCCTAGGAAACCAGTTATTTCATTTAATGCTAAGTTGGAAAGTGGTAATAGTTGTCATAGGAAGTTGTTTTAGAATCAATGTTAAGGTGGGAAAGAATAGCTATTATAGAAAATTTTATTTCATTAATGCATGCTTGAAAAAAAAGAGGTTTGTCCCTAGCTCTATGTAAGGAGCTATGTCATGCCATGTAAATGATATATTGTAAGATTATGCTTATTAGCTTTTGTGGAGTGATGATTCCACTATTACCGAGTTTAGTTGTTTTTCAACTCTAAAACAACTAGGTCTTTGTTGTGGTTCTCCCTTCAACCTAAACCACATTTGATTGTTGGCATCTATTTGACAAGGGTTTATAGTGCTGTGCGGATTTCTCGATTCTATTAATTGGCATTAGAACAAGTTCATCCTTTTGCAATGAATCAAATTGGTATCAGAGTGGGCTCAATCCTACATTGAATTTACATTTGAGGAAAGTGCATAGTGGCCGTTTTCATCAATATGCATGATGGAGAATTTTGTTGATCTTAGTAAACACCCCATCTTTAATGAAGAACTTGACAAGCTCATCGATGTTCAAGTTTACTTCTTTCTGGAACCAAATGATATTGTAAGGGACATGTTAGGATATGAGAATCTCACTACTTCAACAATTGTTGCAAAAAAAGTGATAGATGTGAGTTTTTTTGGACTGATTCGTGGGAATGCAAGAGAAGTGCCCTCAGTTGCGGTTGTTGCTTGCAAAGTCTATATAACGAATCCTGTTGCTTAAAAGCAGATACTTTGGTTACCTTTGAGGATGCCAATACTGATGTTGGAGACATTCATACGAGGAGTTTTGACACACTTAATTCAAATATTCTTTCATTTTCTCTTAATACAGTTCTTGTGTCGGATCTACTTCCTATTTTTGACATACACTACTTCAAACTATTGATTCTAGAAGATCGATACCAAAACATATTAGCCTATACCATCAAATTATTGAAAATAGGATGATGCATAAGTGGATTGGTCTGAGCTGATTCCTTGTGAGCATAGAACTCGAGGACGAATTCTTTTAGGTATGGAAAAATGATACAAAAACCCATGATACAGTACACTCAATTAGTCTAACTAATATATTTTTACCAAACACCCATAATCCATTTACCTATACCCATGATCCAACTATCCATTTAGCAATGCAAAAAGTCAAGGCTTTCCAACTTTCAGTGGTTATTACTTATTAGTATTTACTTATAGGAAATGTAAATATATAATGTATTTTGTTGTTTACCAAAAAAATGAAGTTTTTTATTTTATTTTATTCAAACCATGAATGTGAGTTGTTTTTATTCTATCAAATGTTAGATTTGACTAGGCAAGTGATTTTCCTAATTAGGAGTGAGTGATTTCAATCTTAATCAAGTGAGTATTTTCGTAATTAGAGATATGATGACTTGCTCTTTTTTGCGTGGCATCCACAACCCTTCTGTGAGGGGGTGAACGGTACATCCTTTTTGATTTGTGTTGTATCAAATTGGTATAAAAAGCAAAATCTTATAAAAATATATATTTATAAAAAATTTGTATTATTTTACAAAAAAAAAGGGTATTAGAATATGATGACGTATCGGATGAGCAGACTATCTTTACGCCAATCAAATGGTCCCTCAGTCGTCTCAGGTCCTCAGCAGGATGAATTCTGCACACACAAAATGAAAGAGGGTCAGGAAGCTAGAGCCGGCAGGGTGCCGGCTCGTAGCTCTCCGACAATCAAGTTAGACAACCTGGGGGTTTATAGGAAGGAGAGTTCTCTCTTTTTGGGTTTCAGATGTCTCCTCCCTGGAAGATGAAATGGTATCTGTATTTATAGGTTCAAGCCGTGCTGTATTAAAGCGGATCCCGTATGTCCCACGTTCTCGCGTGGCACTATTACCCATGTCCTTCGCCACGTCTTCCCTGCCATCTCTGTCCTTTTCTCAGAATTGGTAGATCTTCTGCAGAGGATATTCTATCTAGATAATGGTTTTTGGGTCATGCTTATCCTTAGGTTGAGTTAGTTGGGGTCGTTGTCTCCTACAGTCAGGGTCTCCTCGGGAACTAAAGGACTCGAGGTCTCGAGCGGTCTCTCAGGTGCTGAGCGTCTTGGGTGTCGAGTACCGTGAACGTTCTCGGGGTTATTAGCGAGATTACTCGAGGTCGAGTGCCAAGGGGTGAGTCTGTTTAAAGGGTCGGGGATGTCGGTGTCAAGATAGTCAGGGGGCCTAGGGCCAGCCCCCTTGGAACCTTTTGGGTCCAGTCCTTTTAGGGTTAGGGTGGCACTAGTTAGTCGGGACCGATCAGCAGGATCCTTGATGTAGTTTTCCCCATCAGTTGCCCCCTATTCCTGGGTCTAGGATCACGTGGCCCAGGAATACGAGTTACCCGCACTCATCACTAATTGTTTTGGCTGCTAGCGTAGTTTCATTTTGATTGTCGAGGTGGTATTGGTTGGGATGGGCACTAATGATGGCCTTGCATTTAATGAGTCTCAATAACCGAGGAGACATGCTGATGCTAGTTATGGGTCATGTCAAGCATTGCATCATTTTGGATCTCTAGGCTATCTAACAGCTATGTTTGAATCTCTTTAATTATTTTGAAATTCGCACGTCTTCTTGTTTCCCGAGTTTAATTTATCAACCCTTGGATTGACGACACACGTAGGGTTGGGAAGGGTCGAGGTTTTCTATAAATATTTCCTCTGACTCTATTATGCTTTTCTTCCATCTCTATCTCTCGTCTCTCTTAATCCTCTCAAATGATTTCTAGAGGTCTCCTGTGTTCCTGCAAGCCATTGTCTTCGCTTCCGCCAGCCTCCACGTCTCTACTATTCGTCTTTCGTGATCTCCCCTTATCTGGGCAGTTGTTCTTCGCCTTATTCTAGTGTCTTCAAGTTCACCCCCTTTTCAGGTATCTTCTCTTCAGGTTGTCTTTTTGTTTACCCGTTTCTCATTGTTTTTTGATTTTTTGTTCTTTTCTGGCGTCTTTGTGCTTGCCTTTTCCTCTGCGTTATTGTCTTCTTTTCTCTTCTTTCTTATCTATTAATTTTCCTAGCGTTGTCCATATGGTGTCCAGGGATACTATCAATTGCATGGTCGATGGAGCCAACAACTTATCAGAAGTCTGACAAAATCCCACGGAGCAGGCTATCGAGTCGGCTTCGACTAATTCCAGGGGGGCGGCCAAGGAGATCGCCCCTGAGGAAGACTTCAAGGCTGCTCTGTACAGATCCGAGTTGGGGAAGAAAACCCTCACTCAGTAAAACTCTAATTACCTCATTCCTGAGGGAGTAATATTTATGGCCCCTAGGGACGCTCAGGCTTTTGAAGCCCCTGACGGTAGCTTTGCGTTATACGAGCAGGCCCTTATGGTGGGTCTTAAGTTTCCATTTCCCCGATTCCTCAGGAATCACCTGGGTAATTAATGCTCAACGCTTGGCTAATAACCATAGGGTGCATGGTGTTGTGGGAGCTGGCCTTCAAAAGGGCACATCACTTCACCCTCAACAAATTTTTTTGTTGTTACTGCCCTAAAGAACAGGAACCGGGTTATTTTTTTTGTTAGCCGAGACCAAACACTGACTTTGATTATGGGGCTCCAGAGCTCAAATAGCGAGTGGAGGACCTGGTACTTTTTTGTCTCGGGTGAGGGCTAGGAATGCCTCCCAGACGAGGAACCTGAAGTTAAGTTCAATCGGGCATGGGTGTTAGTCATCAGCCCGATAGGTATGTTATCATCCTGTCGTTATCTGTTGCATGTATTTACATTTTTTTTGTTCTATTTTTGAGTCGGTACCTCTTTTTTTTTAGCTAACGTAGCGGATGAGGTATCCGATGAGGAGGCTCACATCAAGGAGGTGATAAATTATCCCATCCAGGCCTACCCGGACCTTGTTATCCCTGCCCGACTACACTAGTGTGGATTCAGTCCCGACCCAGGTAACTTGCCCATCTTGACTTCATTTATCTACCTTTCTTCTCTTTTCCCTGAATAACCATGCTGTCAACTTCTAACCCCGGGTTCATTTCTGGTGCAGCAATGAAGACATACATAAGGTATCTCTCCAAGGCCAAGGAGATCAGAGATAAGGCCTCGGGGGTCAAAAAGGCTAGTTAGCCAGCGGTTGCTCAAATGGCTACCTAGGCGGGGCAGCTACGACCTCCAAAAAGAGGAAACGCCACCCCGTCTCTGGTGGTCCTTTTGGGTCCCAAGCTGCTGAGGTGGTTTCAACGCCCCTTTGACTTCTTCTATCCCTATCCCAGTTGTTGACTTGGACGGGGATGTTGAGGGTTCCTCACCAGTTCCTGTGGCTGAGGTCCTAACCATAGTTACTCAAGCGGCTACTCCTTTAGCTGCCTTCAAGGCCCCTGCCGTCGAGACCCCTACCATTGCCCCCAAGCTCTTACCCCTACAGTCGTGGCAATGATGACTTCAACCCTAGGGGAGTCTTCTTCCAATCCTCTCTCGGCACAAGAAGTGTCCCCATTGGAGCCCGGTTCTTGGTTGTTGAGGCCAAACCCCAGGGGGGACTACCTTATGGCGGGCGTCCCTTCGACTGATCTTAACCACTTAAAGAAGAACCTCTCTCCATCTGGTGTACATAAAGACATGATGCACTACATGGCCAGGGTAAAGCCTTTCGTCTTTCAGAGTTTTCTTTCTTTTCTATCTTTTCCTTCTCTTCTTCTCTTATTTTTTTGTGCTCAATACTAACTTGGGTTTATTCTTGCAGACCGTGGCTCTAATGACTTCTGCCATTCAGAGGTATAAATACTATAAGCAGGTCAGGGCCAACAATCTGGACTGCTTTGCCAAGGCACAGAATGAAAACCTGGCCCTCAAGGAGGAGGAGAAGACAGTTATCAACGGCCTCGAGAAAAAGCTACAATGGTTCGAGGACTCTTACAGCAGCATGGCAGTGAGGGCCGTTGAGTAGGAGAACCGCATTAAGGGCTTGCATGATCTCTTACGAGACTCCCAACGAGATATCGACCGGGTCAGGGATGAGCTAAGGCAGGAGCAAAATCACCGCATCTGGGCCGAGAACAACCTTAAGAAGGCCATCGAGAGCACCACGAGAAGGGCCGTAGCTGACACCCTGGAACGGGTGTGCCTCGAGGTTGAAGCGAAGAGGGAGAGAGAAAGGTAATAAATGAAGGAGGAGGCCCTCAGGGTGGCTAAAGCTCAATACCTAGCCTCGGATGCTTTTGGGAAGGGTTTGAGGAGTTCTGGGATGTCGCAGCCAAGCGATTCCCCGATATCGACTTCTTGTCTATTAAGCCTAAAGAGCTCAAGACTGAAGACGAGGAAGAAGAGGAGATCGGCCAAGGAGATATCATGGTCGGTGAAGAGGTGGTCGAGGGAGGGCATGGTACAATGACTGAGGAGGTAGTTGAAGAGCTGGTGGTGCTTGAAACTGTAGAGGCCAATAGGGAGAGGAGTCCCGGGGGAGGCGGTCTCGAGGGATGCCAACCTTGAGGCGTAATTGAACTTACCCCTCCCCTTTTTTTAGTAAACCTTGTATATTTCTTGTGTATTAATGAAATTCTCTTTTTTGTGTTTCTCGTTCTTTATTCATAGTGTTTCTTTTTGAATTCTTTCCAAGCTTTGATGCGTGTCACGACGCTTTTTTCTTGTGTGTCGCATGCGTATCTGAGTAGGCCAAAGTGCATAACCTTAAATTTTCTAAGTTTGAGCGGGTCTCGAGGGTTTTGACTTTTCTCCCGAGTAGGGTGAGCAATGTCAAATTTTTCTAAGTGTTGGTGCATATCGTGACGTTTTCTTCTTATGTTTCCTCAATGTACTTAAGTAGGTTGGGGTATTTAGCCAAAATTTATCTAATTGTTAATACATCCCGGGGTAATTGACGATTTCTCAAGGGGGTTCCTGGTAATACATAGGGATCCCTTGGGGTTAATATGGGGACATGCCAGATCCCTTTCAATTTTTGGTAAATAAGGGTTCTCGATAACACTCTTTTCAGCCTTTCGTTGTTACTGCCACTGGGTATCCTTAGATACTTGTCTAGGCTTTACTCATATGCTAGAGGTCGTAAATATACTTGGTGAATGCGAGTTGATTTGGGTTTTTCTCGTGGACTTATGAAGTTTCTTCCTCACTTTACGTTTCTTTAATCAGGAGGTCACTTGATTTTAAGACTCGGGGTCATCCTCATGACCAAAAGGTTAGTCTTGTAGCCTGAGTTAGAGAGGCATGCTAGTCTTGTGGTTCGGGGTCAACCTTGTGACTTGAGGGTTAGTCTTGTAACCCGGGGCCAATCTGTAGCCGAAGTTAGAGAGGTGTGCCAGTCTTATGGCTCGATGTTGATCTTATGACTTGAGGGTTAGTCTTGTAACTTGGGGCTAGTCTTGTAGCTTAAGTTGGAGAGGCGTGCCAATCTTGTGACCTGAGGGTTAGTCTTATAACCCGGGGTTTGTCTTGTAGCCTGGGCACAATAGCCTGAAACGTTGTCGTTCCTGCAGAGTTAGATCATTTCAATAGTTAGAATGATAACATCAATTTCATTGATAATATTTTCTTAAATGTTCTACATTCCAGGGTCGTTGTAAAGGCTCCCCCTGCATTGTCTCAAGGTGGTAGGTCCCGGGTCGATTATAGCGTGTTACTCGGTAAGGTCATTCCCAATTCGGTCTCAACTTTCCCTCTGTTGGGTCTTGCGTTGCTAAAGTCACCTTCCTGAGTACTAAGTCCCTGACTACAAATCTCTTTACCTTAACTCGGGAATTGTAATACTTGGTCATTTTTTGTTTGTAGGTGGCTGTCCGAAGTGTGGCTTCATCTCTTTTCTCTGTTAACAAGTCGAGGTTGACTCTAAAGCCTTCTTCATTCTTCTTTGAACAAAGTTGGCTGCTCTATGGGTGGTCATTCCAATATTGACAAGTATTATTACCTCGGTTCCAAATGCCAGCGAGAATGACGTTTGCCCCGTTGGAGTCCTTACTGTGGTGCGGTATACCCAAAGGACACTTGGGAGTTCCTCGAGCCAAAGGCCTTTAGAGCTGTCAAGTTTCTTCTTGATTATGCCCAGGAGTGTTATATTTGTGACCTCCACTTGGTCATTGGCCTGAGGATGAGCTAGGGAAGAAAAGTGATTCTTGATATCAAGCTCTGTGTATAATTCCCAGTACCGGGCATTGTCAAATTACTTGTTGTTGTCGCTGATGATGACTTGAGGGATCCCAAACTAGCAGACGATGGACCTCCACGTGAAATCGCAGATGTTCTTTTCGGTAATCTTTACCAAAGGCTTAGCTTCTACCCACTTGGTGAAGTAGTCGATGGCTACCACTAAGAACCTCATCTGTCATTTCCCTATAGGGAGTGACTCAACTATGTAATTTCCCACTGACCAAAGGGCTAGGGCCCCACCATCGGGACCACATCCTCTGCGAGTGTTTTAGGAATGTTGGCAAATCTCTGGCCCTTGTCGCATTTTCGAGCGAGGAGGGCTACATCCTTTTGCATAGATGACCAATAGTACTCGGCCTGGATCGTTTTGTGGGCCATTCCCCAAGGTGCCGGCTCGTAGCTGTCCGACGATCAAGTCAGACAACCTGGGGGCTTTTAGGAAGGGGAGCTCTCTCCTTTTTGGGTTTCAGATGTCTCCTCCCTGGAAGATGAAATGGTACCCGCATTTATAGGCTCAAGTTGTGCCGTATTAGAACGGATCCTGTATGTCGCTTTCCCCCATGTTCTTGTGTGGCACTACTACCCACGTCCTTGGCGGCATTTTCCTTGCCATCTCTGTTATTTTCTCAAAATTGACAGATCTTCTGCAGAGGATATTCTATCCAGATAACGGTTTTTGGGTCGTGCTTATCCTTAGGTTGAGTTGGTCGGGGTTGTTGTCTCCTACAGTCAGTGTCTCCTCGGGAACCAAAGGACCCGGGGTCTCTAGCGGTCCCTCGGGTGCCGAGTGTCTTGGGTGTCAAGCATCGTGAACGTTTGTGGGGTTATTAGCGGGATTACTCGGGGTCAAGTGCCGAGGGGTGAGTCCGTTTAAAAGGTTGGGGATGTCAGTGTCAAGATAGTTAGGGAGCCCAGGGCCAGCCCCCTTGGAACCTTCTAGGTCCAGTCCTTTTAAGGTCGGGGTGGCACTGGTTAGTCGGGACCGGTCAACAGGGTCCTTGATGTAGTTTTCCCCATCAGAATAAGTTCTACCCTAATTACTCTATCAATATGATTAAAAACTAAACATTTGATCAATTTAGAAAAATTCTAGTATAAGGATATTTTAGATTACATTAAGGCTATCAACCATCTGATTATTATTCGTATTCGATCCACCAATATTCGATTTGAATGCATTTATATCCGATTCGATTATTTGATTAAATATCTAAATTTGTTGAAATTGATATATAATTAATATTTATATTATAATGTTGTACAACATGTTATGTAGAATACAACATAAGAATACCATAACCTTAACCTTAGCCCATTTCAGAAGCAAATGTTATGTGATAAAAATGCCTCTACAGTGTATATGGTGAACTGTAAATAGACATGTGTTGTTTTTGGGTGTAAAATGGTCTAAAAAAGTGTTCAGTTGAAAAAGTAGGTGGTCAATAAAAGACATCATTTCAAAAACATATCATGTGTCAATCATTGACACATCTTTAGAGGTCTATCTCAAAACAGACATTCTCCATTTCCCATCTCCCATCTCCCATCTCCCATCTCCCATTCCCCATTTGAATGAAAGAAAGCTCCCATAACTAGTTCCCCATTATCTCATTGATCTATCAATAGTCTTCTATCTATGTAATTCCTATAATTCCTAGGTAGGTCCTTATTGTTTCCGTAAAGGAGAATGGTTGTCTGTATTGACACAGATCTATGTTGGTGCGCCGTTGATTGACACAAGATGTGTATTGAATTTTGTCTCTTTTTGGACATCTACTTCGTCAATTGAACACTTTTTTGGACTTTTTAACCCCCAAAACAACACATGTTTCCTTTCAATTCATTATAGACACTACAGACACAATTTCATCATAGGACAGTTTTTTCCTATAGTAAATATCCAAAAAATATTTGATTTCAATCTGATATTTAATTAAATAAACAAATACAAATGTGGTATACCTATGTCCAATCCGATTCTATATCAGATTCGTAATCCGTTGACAGCCCTAGATTACATGATTAGTCACCGTATTCTTCCCCAAATAGAATTGATGAGTCAACCTCTAGCCTTCCCAAGATTCGTAAAGATGCATCCCGCTTAACGCGTTTTTGCGGAAGGTGATTCGCAACACTCAAACACCGCAGGGTAGATACATTCGAAAAGAAAAAAAAAAATTCAACCACAACGCTTCACAAACAAGGAAAGAGAAGAGATTTCAAATTCAACTCGACGCTTCAGAAGGGAAAAAGAAAAGAAAAATAAAAATAAATAGAAACGTAAAAAGAGAAATTGCCTAAAAAATAAGAAACGTAAAAAGAGAGGACAGATCTCGCCCGATCACACGGTGCATTTTTTTACTTATTAAAATAAACAGTGCGGTATTTCCGCATTCCGCTATTCACTCGTTCAAAAGCGTCATGTGCATTCGAGCCATAACAGTTATTATATAAAGAGTAGTTTTCTTTTTTGGTAAATAAAGAGTAGCTTTTTTTTTTGATACCGATAAATAAAGAGTAGTTTGAATTGTATTCATTGGAAGAGGAGATTCTCTTCCTCTAAATGGGAAATCGCTGAGTATCTTCTGATAACAAATATTTTCCCTTGTTTCCTTCTAATAACGTGGATCGCTAAGTAGGGCGTGTTCGGCAAGTTAAAATAGAAGAAGCGAAAGAAGAGAGAGAGAGAGAGGGCGAAAACAGGTGTGTGCGAACGAAGAGGAAAGGTGAAGGTGAGACTTCGAAGGAGTGAGGGAATATCCATGGCAAGGATTGAAATCGTGACATCCCCTCCCAAAACCCTTTCTATTTTTTCACACCTATAGGTATAGGTATAGGAAAGGAAAAAAAGAAGAAAGCAGAGAGACCAAAAGAAGCTTCCTTCTTATTATCTTTTCTGTTTCTTCTTCGATTTAATTTTGTTTCGGCTAATCTCTGTGCATAGCAGAGCCTGGCTTTATCGTTTCTCTCTTGCTCTCTCTGTTTTCGCTTTTATTCTTTTTTCCCCCGGGATCGGTGAAGATGGAGGACGAGAAGAAATCGTCATCGGTGTCGAATGTTGGTGCGTGGGCGATGAACGTTGTCAGCTCCGTCGGCATTATCATGGCCAACAAGCAGCTAATGTCCCCCAACGGTTACGCTTTCAGCTTCGGTCGGCCTCTCTCTCTCAGATCTGACATCTTTTCCTTCTCCTTTATAATAAAACCGATTTTCACATTTTAAATCTGATCGGCATCAATGGCTTTATGCGATTTACCTTATCTTTCTTATTTTTGGTAATTTAATTGTCGTGAATTTCACTGCATTATGGTGCTCAGGAGAGTAGCATTCTCTGGCTTTCTAACATCTTCTGCAAGCAAGCAATCACTTTCTGTATACCACTTTCCTTATAGATCTTATCTTATCCCTGCCCCTTCCCCCCATATGAGGTTTCTGTTTGTTCTTCTCTTAAAAAAACATGGAATCGCTTTCTGCCTAATAGTCTTTGCCATGCTCTATGCCTTTTCGCTAGATCTTATTAATCTATGCTGTCCTAATTTGATCAATTTTCACTCTCACTGTGAACATCTATTTCTCCTTGATCTTAATCTCCCATAGCCTTGTAAGAGGCCTATTAGCCCCATTGGATCAATATCTAATAATTTCATATTTTATTTTATATTCAATTTGATGCCTGCTGATCATTTTTTGCCTAGTGGCCTTTTCGTCTATGCTAAAGTTTCTTCATTTAGGGGGGAACTGTAAATTTCTTGAGATTTCAAGACTCTTTGCACATTTGAGGACCATTTCTTTCTTGTTCATTTTAATTTTTTGGAATCTGCATATTTTGCATTTGTTTTCTGTAAGTCCTTTGTTTGGCACAAATCGCTTCTGATCTTACTTCTGAAGATGGGTATTTGAACAACTTTCTGACTTTTTTTTTAATTCTGCTCAGCTGATTCTGTTTTGGATTGATGCTGATTTTGCACGCAGATCCATATTGCTCTATCTGATAAATTTTCCTCTGAACTTTACACCCAATCATGCATAATTTAACCATAATTTTCTTCTGATGTTTCAATGCATTTCTTCTCCCTTCATTGCTTTTGTGTCTCTTAGTTCTGTTAAACATCATCACCAAAATCTTTTCTGTTCAATAGCTTCTATGTAAGCTTAATGTGATTTTTTTTTCTTTTCCGCAGCAACAACTTTAACTGGGTTCCACTTCGCCGTGACTGCATTGGTTGGTTTGGTGTCAAATGCTACTGGTTATTCTGCATCGAAGCATGTACCTATATGGGAACTTCTCTGGTTCTCAGTGGTTGCCAATACGTCAATCACAGGGATGAACCTTAGCCTCATGCTAAACTCTGTGGGATTTTATCAGGTAGGGATTACTCAGCATTCATATAGTCTCTTTACAGGAATTCCATGTTTTTCTGTTTATTGTGTTTCTGCTATCAATCGTCGCTTTTGTGATGTAGATTTCAAAGCTAAGCATGATTCCCGTGGTTTGTGTGATGGAATGGATCCTTCATAGCAAACACTACACAAGGGAAGTGAAGATGGCTGTAGTGGTGGTGGTGGTTGGTGTGGGTGTGTGTACAGTAACAGATGTAAAAGTTAATGCCAAGGGTTTCCTTTGTGCCTGTATAGCAGTCATTTCTACATCCTTGCAGCAAATTGTAAGTATTTACTTGAATTCTCACCTTTTCTTTGGTTTGCATTATTTGTCTGTCTCTTCCAGGTGATCAGAATCGAAGACATTCTAGGAAGAAATCTAGGAAAAAAAATCTCAAGTTTACTGGTCCAGTTCGAAGTTATGCTGCTAGCATCTTTAGAGGTTCAATTTATGCCCTGCATTGGGTTGGCTCATCTATAGATCTTCTAGATTTTGAGATTATTCAAAATCTCTAGAAGATCCAATTGAAGCTTAGAATTGGATTTTATGCTATAATTTTTTTTTTTTTTTTTTGTTTGGTGACAATTAGATTTAGTTAGTTTTATTTTGTGATGGGTTCTATTTGTTTTGGTTAATATGGGGTTTTATTTTTATTCCATGTAGAATAGTGTTTTCCTTTAGCTGTGTTAACAGAGTCAAAGTAGGGCCACGTCAGAAGGCTGGATACATGGCTGCCTTTATGAAGACATGTAATCATTTTTTTAGTAGGAGTTTAATGAATGTTGATTTAGCTTTGTGCTTTTTACTCCTTGATGTGATTCCAACCTTGAAGGTGTTGGTTCCTTTAATCCCGCAACATGTGGATTCCTTGCAGAAGCTCTAGGTTCTTTTTTGTATAGCATCTAGTGGTGCTGATTCCATTGGTTCTAGCTTCTCTTTTACTTCCTAATTCCTTGTTTACTATTATTTTAGTTATTGGATTTTATCATTGAACAAACACCTACCTATACTTTCATAGTTGATTCAATAAAATCTGCATAAGGATATCAGCCGGTCTCCTTATTTTCATCCATTTCATCATATTTTATTTGTTTAGGGAAGCTTTGATTAATCAACCGGGTATTTTTTCCTCAAAAAAATTGTTTTGTTTATTTTTTGAGTTAATGCTGCACTTCCTAATTCTCAAAAAAAAAATCCTAGTTTATGACATACGGCTGCATATAAGTAGCTTGAGCTAAATTCTCATAAGATTCTACTTTCCCAAACAATTTCTTAAGAAGCTTAATTCATATTAATGGGTAGGGTTATTGTTGCTGTTTTTATTTTAGTAACATCAGACCTTGGTTTGTTTTCTGGTCTCTTTTTTCTTGGTTATATATACTTTAATTCAGCCTATTTGTTCCTTTTCCTAATTCCACATTTCTTGTGGTTTCTTGTTGCTGAATTTTTCTCCTCTTTCAGCTAGTTATTGTGTTAGTTTGGTATTAAAGGTTATGTTTTTGCACCCATGGCAACCAGGAGCGGCAGAAACAATAGGGGAAAGCTTACAGACAATCAACAAGATGTATTGTTATCTGGTTATCATAGCAAGATAATTTTCCTGATTGTGTAACAAGTCTGGAGATACTACAGAGAACTACTAGCTTTAAAGCAATAGTAAATCCTAACTCTATGGGAACCGATTATATCTTTGGACGGCAAGGATGGATGGTAAAGATTCATTAATTGATGGATATGACCTAGGGTAGCCACCTCATCAATTCCTAGAATTAAGGAGTGTTTTTATGATAAGAGAAATTTTATTGAAGGAAAAATGAGTACAACACAAAGAACATGGGATGAGGCATCCCACAGACAACAAGAAAAGGAAACCAAAGAGACAACACAGAGAGCTACATCAGGCCTATAGCAAACCCCCAATCCCTCATAAGGCCACCCCTATGATCGATATCACAATCTAGAGATCTCCTTGCCCTGAAGAAAAGTAAAATCTTAGCCTTCCAATACACTTGAATGGACAGTTCAACATAGCTGTCAAAAACTATTATTTCTCTTATGCCAAACCGAACAACAAACAGCTGTTGGAACCATATGCCAAATCCTTTTGCCCTATGGATTGAAAGCATTTGTCCACTAGCTAGATAGGATAGAAGCTACATTAGAAGAAGGAACCTAAGTGATACGGTGGCTTTGTGATGGTTAGAGAGGACTTACCCTCTTTGGAAGCCTAAGCCGAAGAATAAAGGATTTATGAAGAAGCTTACTTGTTGTTTAGACCATTAATGCTTTAGTTTTTTGTTATTTTCTATATTTAGAAGCTTTAATTCATGATTTTGGATGTAATAAGGCCATTAGAGCCAAGTTAGAAAGTTGGTAGTAAGTTGGAATTGAATTAAGAGAAGTTTATGAGTATTTTATGAATTTTTCAGGGTTTTTTTTTGGGCTGACCATACAAGGAGGGGTATTTTGGTCTAATTACATTTAAAAAAAATTATAAATAGGTCCTAATGACCTCTTGTATGACAATTTTTGAAGAAATTAATGAATTGAAGTCTTTGGGAAACCTACGTTTTGGTTGGTATACCTCTCTCCCTTACGGTATAGGTGAGTTTTCCTACTTTTTGCTTTCTTCTTCTTTTCTCTTATCTAATCTCTATCATTCTTCCACTCTTTTTCTTCTTTATTCTTCTTTAAACTTTTCTATAGAGAATTCTTTATTCTCCTCTTTAAAAATTCTTTCTTTTACTTCATTTTATTATCTTTTTTTGTTCTTGCCTCTTTTGCTAGTTTCTTGAATTCTGGATAATTTTCAACAAGCACTCTTTTTATAATTACGTCTACAAATCTTAATATCAACCAAATTTCTTTTAGGTTTCATCCCGTAACATAAGACATCCATCTACATCAAAAGCCCTAATTTCTAAACCTAAATTCTAGGGTTTCTTGAAGTGCATCCTTTCTTAAACCCAACACACCAGCCGTAAACCTCTAAATCCTTTATTTTTTTTTTTTAATTTTCTTTTAAAAAACATCAAGAATACACCAAATATGGACGGGGGCTGCATGTCTTTTGGTGTCCCCACCTTTTTAGGGTTTTAAAATTGAAAACCAAGTTTTATTTTTTGGCAGATTTTGAAATCCCTCTAAATCCTTCCATTCTTTCTTCAATTTTCTTTAATTCTTGTTTCCATTTGATCACTCTAGTAGTATTGAATTAGTCCATTAGCTTCATTGGTTAATTTCTTGAAAGATTAGGGTTTTTGACAACTTTTTATTAATTTTCAACATTCTTTATTATTCAAGAACCTTTCCTTTTGGTTTCTGTTAATTGATCAAGGGAAGGAATCTTGATTTCCACAATATCCTATATCACCAAGTCATTCCAAAGTCTCTCAACATAGCAATCTAAACTTCCACCACATACGGATAGTGAATCAGAATATGAGAGATTGATTCCCCATCCTTATAACACAATAAGTAGATATTTGGTAGGACCATCCCTTTTCATCTTAACGTATCCATCATAGAAATATTTCCCAAAGAGGCGGTCCATAAGAAAAAAACACCTTAAGAGGGATCATATGGTTCCAAATTTCCTTTTAACTTTTAAGGAATACCATGGTCCTAAGACGTTTCTATAAGATTATAACAGACTTTCATTAAGAAACCGCCCCCTTCACTTGCACACCATCTTTTCTCGAATAGTCACAGGCATTAACCTTTCCAAAAGGGCACAGATTGGGTGGACCTCCCAGTCATAAGCAGGCCTCCTTATCGGATGCCAATTCTTAGAAGTTGAAATCACCTCCATGTAGTCGGCTGCCTTAGCCAGGCAATTTGCGGTTAGAAGATAGACAACTAGAAAAAGCTCCTTAAGGGGGTTGTCCCCACACCATTTATCTTCTTAGAAGGCAATCTTGCCACCTCTTCCCAAATCATAGCAAATTCCTTTCTTGAAAGCATCCAAATGACGAATAATACCTTTCCATAGACTCCGACCATTGGGCCGATAGACTTCAGTGTAATTCCAAATGTCACTAATTCTGACCGTCAACACTCTCTTCCAAAGCTAATCCTCATATGTAACCAAGCGCCAAAGCCATTTGCAAAGGAGGGCTATATTCATGTTAGCCAATTTACGAAGACCCAAACCCCCTTAGACTTCAGGGAACAAAAAGTTTCCCAAGCCACAAGGTACATTCTTAAGGTTTTCACACCACCCTTCCACAGGAACTCTCTTTGAAGTTTCTTAATTTGAAGCCACCACTCTGGGCATGTTGAATAAAGACATAAAATAAATCGGAATATTGGCCAACATTACCTTAAAAGAGTCACCCTTCCCCTTTGGAGAGATAATTCACTCGCCCATCCTACCAGCCTTCTTTGAACTCTTTCAATAACATGGTTCCACACTTTCACCTTTTTATAAGAAGCACCCAGAGGGAGGCTGAGGTATGTAATTGGGAGAGAACTATTCTTACACCCTAAATCAACAACCAACATATCAAGGTTTGGGACGTCTCCTACTGCAATCAAAACACTCTTACCAAAATTATCCTTGAGATTTGTCACTCCTTCGAAACATCTCAAAATACAATGTAAGAGCTTGATTTATCTTTAGGAATTTAGACAAAGAATCAATAGATCATCAACAGACTTAAGGTGAGATACTGATAAATGGCCTGCTCCAACCTGGAAGCCTTCAAGCATTCTAACTGCCACAGCTTTATCGAACATGGCATTAATCACTTCAACCACCAGAAGGAAAAGAAAAGGGGAGATGGGATCCCCTTGTCTCAGACCATGGGAGCAACCAAAATAGCCTGTCGAAACCCCATTAAACAAAACAGAGAAAGAAGTTAGACCCATGGATTTCTCGAATCAATGCATTCATTGGCACAAAGGGACCCATCTAAAATAGATGACGTTGACATTGTGAAGAAGTTAATGTATGTACCACCCCACAGGAGGACCAAGTATAAGTTGTGTGTACAACATGGGTTAATTAGGGTCTTTTAGTTGTGTGGGATTCATATGTAATAAGGCTCTAATAGTGCCAAGGGTTTTTAGTAGAGGGTGCATGTTTGTAATAATGCTGAAACAGTTGAGGATAATTTGGGCATTCAAGGGAAAATTGACAGCTGCTATTTTTTGTCCTTTTGGTGGACTACAAAGTCAACTCAAGGGGTCCACAATCAAGCTGGTTGACAGCCTTGGTATTCCATGGTTTTAGAAGTTAGGAAAAATAGGTTTTTAAAGTCCTTAAGTTTTTATAAAGTTTGAGCGTCAAGTCTCTTAGATTATTAGAAGTTTCTATTTTTAGCAAGGTTTCTTCTTTACAAGTCCTGTAAGCCTATTTAAGAGGCACCCCACAATGAGTCAAAGGAGACAATGAATATGAATTAAGTTTTGAAAATTGAGTTTTCCCTATTGGGTATTGTATTCCATCATATCCTCCCTTTTAGGTTATAGCCGTTAGCTCCTTAACCTATCCCTCTTCTTCTTCTCCCATGCTCTTGGTGTAGCCGTTGGCTCCCCTAGGGTTTACCCTAGCTTCTTTTTCTTCTACTCTCTCTTCTTCTCACTTATTCTACTATCTTCTTCTTCCTTCATTCCTTCTACTCTTCTTCTTCCACTGCTATCATCCCCTTGCTATAATTCTTCCACACTTAGAAGAACCAAATTGCTGAAATCTGAATCTATGGAAATAGAGAAGCTCACGTTTGAATATCTTGGAAGCTCTTCAAGGATAAATTGCTAACTTCAAATCAGGATAATTTTTCTTCAATTTTATCAGGTTAGATCTTCAATTAAATCTTTATTTAATTCTAAAATCCTCTGTAATTTTCCTTGTTCCCTTCTGTTTATATTTGACTTATATCTTTTCTTCTCTAAACCTGAATTTTCTAGGTTCAGATACCAGTCCAATCACCCCCATCCCCTTTTTAACCCCTCAAACCCTTCTTGATTCCCTTTGTTTTGATCAAGTTCTTGATCAAGAATCCTTCATTGTTTTATGATTTTTTCCCCAAGAAACACTATTGACTGTTAAAACAACGCTTTTATATACTAGTCAGAATTACCTGAAATGTGTGGCGATCACTTATATAATCATCCGAACACCTGTAAAATTTTGTCAAATTCTGACACATCAGCAAGGGTATTTTGGCAATTGCATGGGTTTGCCTTGAAATTCCAGAAAACCCTAAATACCCCGTCTTCTCATATTTCTCCATGTTCTAAGCGTTTTATTCTTCTATGTTTGTTAATTTCTCTAGTTAAAGTTTGTGATAGCTTGGGTGTGTTTCAATTATAATCTTGGTTTTTCTGTCCTAAGCTTCTTCAACCTTTTAATTGGGCCATAACAGCAAGATATACAAACTCAAGTTGCCCCACATCAGTTTGGCATCCAAGATTGTCATATCTTGCATCAATAAATCTTTCTTTCAAGAAAGAACCTTCAATTTGAGAAACCACTAAAGGAAGAACCACCTTAAGCCTGGTGGTAAGACATTTGGATATGATTTTATAAGTACTTCTCAATAGGCTAATCAGCCGAAAATCATCAATCTCTTATGCTCCCTTCGGAATAAGAGAAATGCAGGTTGCATTGCTTCTTTTATGAAGGATCCTTTTCTAAAGAAGTCGTCAAAAACCTTTATCAAAATCCCCTTAATCACATCCCAACACTCCTTATAGAAGGCTATAGGGAACCCATCCGGCCCAGAGGCTTTGTAACTTATCAAATCCCAAGTAGTTGCCTTAACCTCCTCCTTAGAAAAAGGCTTTTCAATCAGGCTGCATTACTCTCAGAGATGTGTGGAAAAGAAAGCTCATCAATCGTTGGCCGCTTGCTACATGATTCCGAAAAGAGGGACTTATAGAACTCCTCCAACTTCCCACGGATGTCCACCTCCTTGTTTAGATATATATCACCCACTTTAAGACGATGAATCGTGTTGATTTCCTTTCGGTAGCTCACCATTTTATGAAAGAAAGTAGTATTTCATCCCCTGCTTTAATCCATTAGACCCTAGACCCTAGACTTTTGTTTCCACATTATTTCTTCCATTTCGACCACCCTCCCATACTCGTCCTTGGCTGCAATTCTAAGGATCCTTTTGTCTTCTAACAAAACATCTTGAGCTTCTTTCTCATCCCACTTAATACTTTCCAAAGCTTTAGATCTCCTCTCATCTATGTTGCCAAAAACATCTTTGTTTCAAACATTAAGCTTGTCATTAATTGAATTTCAACTTCATCAGAAATTTTTGCCTTGGGGGCCCAAAAAAGCAATAAGTCCCACAAACTTTTAACTGTTTCCACAAAACTTGGGTGTTTCATCCATATTAGTTTGAAACGGAAGGGTTTTGGCCCGTTGGATGCCTCGCCTCTTCCCGGAGAAATGAAGCCATCCCAATTAGTAGAAATCAAAAATCTATCAAGTTTACTCATGGTTGGGTTAACTTGAAAGTTTGACCAGGTAAATTGAGGACTAGTAATTGATATATCCATCAGACCCATTCTTTTAATGAAACTTCCAAACAGCTCCATCCCCCTTATTCTCCTCATTCCCCTATGCTGCTTCTCCATATACAACACCTCATTAAAATCTCCTTTGATACACCAAGGAAAATTATGCATACTCTGAACCCTTTCCAGCTCAACCAAAAAATCAGCAAAAAAGACTAGAGTTTGTTGAACCATATACACTGGTAATCACCCATTAGCGAGAGTCACTCCAAAAATGAGCAAGGAACAAGAGAGAAAATCTTTCCAGATCACAACCTATTGACTCCACCCTGTTCTTATCCAAAGAGATGAGAATTCTCCCCACCCTACCAAATGCTGGCAACGAAATCTGGCCAGTGTCACAAAAGCATCCCACCTCTTTAATTAGAAAAGGACGCACTGATTCCAGTTTTGTTTCCTACATCAGCACCACATCCACTCTTTGAGTCACATAAATCATTAACCATTCTTCTTTTTTCCTTACTTTTCAGTACCTTAATGTTCAAAGAAATAATTCCAATCTTCATTTACACAGACCTCTTGGACCCTGAGACCTTCTCTCAATAAACCTTTCAACTAAAGTCTTCCCTTTCTTGTAAGAGATGCCACATTTAAGGTTTTTGAGTTCACGAGATATTCTAGTCCCCTCCAAGATGTTTTATTTTTGTCTCCCTGCGTCTTTTTTCTACACCTTCTCCAGAGTAGCAAAAAAAGCCTAGGCTTCCTCCTCCATACCCTTAAAGGAGAGACCCATGTCACCCATCACCCCACTTACCTCCTCAATTTGATCCAATACCCAGTTTGAGACTTTAGCAACTGGAGTAATTGCCTCATCAACTGTGGCCACTGCCTAACACGCAGTCCCATTATGGCTCAACTTGACCTTCTCCCCGACTGATCGAGTAAAACCACTGTCTGGCAGCACCTCGGTCATCTTGCCTTGATCGCAAATTCCTGAACTTGTGTCTCCCTCCTCGGCAACATCCCTAAACTTAAGGAGTTGCATGTGGTAGGAAACAGCCCTTGATCGTTATCTTCCTAAATAGAGATAGAGAGGAAGAGAGAGAAAGAGTGTTCACCTGTCACTAGATGCTAGAGTCGCTTGCAACTGCTGAGGCAAGAACTCCTGAAGTGGCAGTTCCTCTCCACCTCTCCTTGAAGA
>JAOXJP010239667.1:0-23378 GCA_025762735.1 Platanus orientalis | reverse complement strand
ATCTATTTGTTCCCTTGTGCATATGTAGTTAGATTAGAATATGTTTTCTAAGTTTCCATGATTTTTTACAATATTTCTTTCCGATATTTCCAACATTTCCGATATATGTCTTATTTTGGCCTGTCCAACATGTCCACTAACACTGACATTTTGAACCTTGGTCCATTATTCGCATTCAACGGTAAGAGTAATGCGCCAATGCTAGCCTTTCACCCAACATTTGGAGTAGAGTTCTTTATTTATTATTTTTTTGGAAAATTCTGAGCAAAGTTGTGTCCACATTTTATATTCAAAGTTGATAAATCTTATTATTCATTTATTTTCCTCTTTTTTTTGTTAAAAAAATTTATACTCCTTGTGATAGTGACATGAATCCCCACATTAATGAAGCAATGGCTGTAGTTAACGTATTCCTTTTATGTATTTCTTTTTTCTTGTCATTGATCTGGATTTATTTCTCAGGAATCTTTTGGCCGATACTTGGATATGCATGAGTTATACAATGAGTACATTAATTCTAAATTTGGAGAGCCCATAGAGTACTCTGCTTACTTGGATGTGTTTATGCATGCACATAAGATTCCTCGCAACCTGAGGCTGACGAGGTAAACTTTTGAATCGTTATTTTTTTGCTGAAAAACTGACTGGCATTTGTGTTTTTCTTCCCACTTCTGCAAAACATATATCTGAGTATCATTTTCAAGATGAATGAATGCTTTAAAGTTTTTATTTCTTACCTTGTGTTTCTACAGGCAGTACACGGAGTATTTGGAGCATCTACTGGAGTATCTAATATATTTCTTTCAGCGAAAGGAGCCCTTGCAAGACCTTGATAGAATATTGTCAAAGGTTTTCACTCAATATCATTCTTCTTCTTCTTCTTTCTTTATTTGTTTCTTTTTTCTTCACATCAGTTTTCTTTGTTTTCATTTTGCTTAGCTACTTTGGTATACAAATGAACTAGTAATGCTTCACTTTAAAATGCAATCTTTACTTCATAGTATGTCCTTGATATTGTATTAAATTCATATATTTGTGAGATATTTTTGTTTCTTTGATGCCAATTTTAGGGCAGTCAACTTTCTTGTCTGAGTGGCCAATGTCAGGTTCCTTAATCCTTACTGCTGTGATAAAAAGCAGGCCATCTTTGAATTGAACAACAGTAGGAAGCTAAGCTATTTTAAAATTGAGTAGTAGTGGGAAGCAAGTGCATTCAAACTGACTCGCTCTATACTGCTGTTTAGGTTTTGCTGTTTGTTTATGCTCCATTTTACATATCTGGTTTTGCTGTTTCTCTATGCTCCATCTTATATATCTGTTATGAGATAGTGACTGGCTTTTTGCAGGTTGAAACTGATTTTGAAGAGCTCTGGGCAGATGATAAGGTTCAAGGGTGGGAAAATAAGAGTCAAGAAAATGGACATCATTCGATTCAGGATTCTGTAATTGATCTTGACTACTACAGTTCGGTGGAGGAGCTAATTGAAGTGGGGCCTGAAAAATTAAAGGAGGTAATCATTTTGTTCTTGTTAATTACGCCAGAGTTTCCAGACACTGGTCAGTCCAACTTACTGGCTTTTCTTCATGTAAAATCTACTTACTAATCTTTGTTGCATGGTATATTAGTCCTCCAAGTTAAATCCAACACTCAATTTAACCAATAAACCCCTTTGAGCCATCCTGTAAACATGATTAGCCCTGACCAGTTGACAGCGCTTTTTTTTTTCTCATTCAACCCCATTAAATCCTGCCATAATCTTAGCTAAACCTTGCTAACTTAGAATTCACGTATTCAGAAAAATTAACGGAGGAAATCCCTTAATGCAGATCAAATTTGCAGGGGTTTGATTCATGGGTATAGGTCCACTATGATAGGGTTTTGGGTAGTGAAAGCTTAGGGTTTGGGGAATCTTCTGGTTTAAGAGTGGATTTGTGCTAGGGTTTGTAGAAGGAAGAGGAAGGAGGAGAAGAAGAGAGATTAGAGAGGGAAATCATATGGAGAGTGTAATCTGCTCCCATACGTACGATGTATTATTAAGGGGATACTAGAGCCATTACATTGGATATTTACAAGTATACCACTCATATTCAATGTACCTAAATACCCTTACATATTGTACTCAAATACAACCCCATATACACCCATATACACCAACACCCCCCTTCAAGTTGGTGTGTAAATGTTGTGCATACCAGGCTTGCTAATAATCCTACCAAAACTAGACTACACAATCCTTTGGTGAACTCATCGCTTATTGATCTTCAGGCTTTACAAAAGGAATGTAGATTTTCTTGGTTTGCAACTTCTCTTTGATGAAGTGTGTATCAACCTTGACTTGTTTCGTTTTGTCATGCTAAACGGGATCATGATCAATGCTAATTGTGGCTTTACTGTTACAATATAAACACATAGGGCTAGGAGAGTTGAATCCCAACTCTATAAGAAAGCCACATATCCACAGCATCTCATAAATCCCATGTACCATGGAGTTTCTTGTTACGTCAAGAAACAAGATTACCTCCCACAAATGTGCAGTAACCTGAGGTGGACCTTTGATCAGTTAGATTGATGTGGACATAGGGTCCAGGCGAAAGTTCCAAGTCTACCAGAGGCGAGGATTGTAACCTTGCTATGGTTCCATTAGGGAGTTTTCTTTATTTTGCATGTTCTTTTTATTTCATGTTATATGTAGTGAGGGTATTTTAGTCTTTGAGTGTTATGTAGGGGTATTTTTGTTATTTTTTGTAGTTTAGGGCTATTTTGGTCGTGAGATTAGTAGAGAGAGGGACTTTATTGTCAGGTTGCTATTTTTGTTCTAAACTTGATCGTGCCCACGACCAACCAAGGGATTTATGCAATATTATTTGAAAATTGTCTTACGTTTTGGCTCTTTGATGTTTCATTCTTCCTTCTTCTATGTTTGCAGGTTGAGGAATCCTAAAACCCTGGAATGGGTCTAGGTCTCCACTTAGTTTAATGCTAGTGGTGGAGGCCACTCCATCCCCTTGGGTTAAAGGTTTTCTCTTCCTATTCTTCTTATTGTTTCTTTTAAAATTTTGTTAAATTTATATTTGATAGAAACTGAAATTTTTGTAGGAGATTGATCACCAACATTAGGGATTAGAAGATTTGGTTGAGTTGATACATCCAGAGGGGTTTACAGATCTAGGCGACACCTCCTAGAAAGATTCCCTGTATTAGCTTGCTATTTCGAAGGGTCTATAGCCTGATTCCACAATGTCAGGCGTTATTGCCTGAAACAGGGTAGTTGGATAGATCTGTTCATATCTCCCCAAATATCAAGTTCTTGGTCAAGGACTCTCTCTAGGATACTCCACACCTATGGGCGATCCATCCATTGTCAGTCATCCATTCATGTTAGCTGGTTTGAAGAAGTTCTGAAGGAATGAATCCCTCCCAGGTGTGAAATAACAAGTTTAAGAGTTTGTAGGAGATCAATCCCTATTCGTAGCTACTCAAGGCTTTGAGTGATCTGAGACTTCTAAGGGATCCTAGGCACCTGGACGATCCTAATTGAAGCACTCCCAACCACATCTAGCTGTTTTGGAAAGATTTGTGTGGACTGATACCACTTACCAGGCGTGAGACCCACCTCAATAGTCTTTTCGCGATAGTGTCTCCTAGATCCTCACCAGCAAGGCAATGTTCGAATGGACTCTTCCAGGAGGTGACAGACCCCTAGGCGATCCTAGATAGTGGGTCTCACCTGAGAAAAAAAATTATTTTGAAAAAAAGGGTTGGCGGCACTTGAGGGAGGAGAGAAAAAAATTCAAAATTTTTTGAATCATAAAAAAGTGATTTCTGAGCCCGGAGATTGATAGCAAACATCTTCAACATCACCAAGGAGGCATCCAACATCAAATTCAAATACTCTTTCTCCTATTTGGCTCTCTTTCAAATTTCTGATAGTAGACACTTTTGACATGTTGTGGCATATGGCTTGGACCTGAGTTTATTATCTTTTGGCCTAAACAAAACACCAATACAATATTCTGGTTGTCTAAATATATTATTAAACCCATCTCTAGACCTCTCAGATTATTCCTGAAATTATTTGGCATATTTTTCTGATTTTTGGGTCTAATTTATGTATTTTTCTGGTTTGACCTGCACTAGCTTCATTATTAAATTTTTGTATCTTATTGATTATCCAAGCATGTTTATTAGGTCTTTATTTGTTTAACAATTTTTGTAAGCCCTAATTCTTTTATTGCATATGAACCTAATTTGAAGAATTGCCTGAATTAGCATGTGAACTTACAAGTAGGAATCTTGTTTATTTTTCTTTATTACTTTATCAATTTTATTCCTATTTTCTGAGCACACACTCACTATCCTACATGCATGCTGCATCACAGATCCTTCCCAATTTGCATTGGTAAAGGCTTCTATTCGAAGATCATGTCTTCTACTTTACAAAAGTTCTTGTATTGGGCTTTTCTTTAAGTAACGGACAATACAATATGCTACCTCAAGATGCTTGGTGGTGGGAAGATGCATAAACTGATTGACCACTCCAATTGCATAAGAAATAATTGGTTTAGTTAGGGTCAAATAGATATGCTTTCCTATGAGCCTCCAATAACACCTAAAATCAAGGAGTTGGTAGCCTTCATCTGCGTGTAAGCAGTGATTATACTCAATGGGAGTGTCATAAGATCTATGCCCTAACATCCCAAAGTCCTGAAGGAGATCCAATACATATTTGTGCTGAGATATAAAGATACCATCCTTGGATCTAGCAATCTCAATCCCAAGGAAATACTTCAAAAGATCCAAATCTTTGATCCCAAACTCTTTGCCAAGAAAATCTTTAAGGTGGTTGATCTCACAATGATCGTCACCCATGACTTGAATATCATCAACATAGACAATAAGGGTTGTCACATTCTCTTGATAATGTTTCACAATGAATGTATGATTTGCTTGACATTGCTTTTAGCCATTTTTGAGCATAACACCCTGAAACCTCTCAAACCACTTTTGAGGAGATTGTTTAAGACCATAGGGAGCCTTTTTTTTAGGCAACACACATTACCTTTGCCTGTGGATAGCTGAAAACAAGGTGGTAATCTCATGTCGACTTCTTCTTTAGGATCTTCATGAATGAAGGTATTCTTGATCAAGTTGAAACAATGACCATCTTGATTTGCAGCAACAGAGATCAAGATCCTGACAAAATTCATCTTTGCTAGTGGAGTAAAAGTCTACTGATAATCAATCCCATAACTCTTTAGGTGTATCCCTTGGATACCAATTTAGCTTTTTATCACTCGATAGCATCATTTAACTATAGCTTCATAGAGAATACCCATCTACACTCCACTGATTCCTTCCCTCTTGGAAGGTCTATAACATCCCATGTTTTGTTCTTTTCAAGCGCTTGCTTTTCTTTCTCCATTGTCCTTTGTCATTGAGGTTGAGAGAAAGCTTGACGTACACTGCCTGAGATGGAAACAGAGGACGAAAAGGTGGAGAAAGCCTTAAACATAAGAGACAAAGAGTCATAGTACACATAATTAGCAATGGGGTATTGAGTACAAGCATGGGTACCCTTTTTAATAATAATGGGTAGATGGAGTCATTAGGAGGTATAGAGGGAGCAATACCTGGAGAGGAGGGGACTTGTTGGAGATGCACATGAGAACTAGGAGCAACTTTATGTTTCTTTCGAACAAACACATTAGTAAAATCTTTCACCCATCCCTTCTTTTGAGTGTGTTCCGTCTCTTTTTGAACAACTTCTTGCATTATCTCCTCTTCCTTTCTATGACATCCATCAACATCAAAGAAATACGGAGGAACATGGAGGAAGAGTAGCCTTATCTTCACATGCAACATGTTTGTCTTCTTGAAGATGAAGATGGCTCAGAGAGAAGGATGAAAGACTCATTAAAGGTAATGTTTACGAGAAGAAGGGTGATGGTATTTATAACTTTTTTGATTAGCAGCATACCCAAGGAAGATACACTTAAGCGCCTTGGGATCTAATTTGGAATTGTCTGATTTAGGCACATTGATGCAGCATACATGTAGGATAATGAGTGTGTGCACAGGAGATAGCAATAAAATTACTAAAGTAATGAAGAAAAACAAACAAGATTCGTACTTGTAAGTCCACATGCTAATTTAGATAGTTCTTAAATTAAGCTCAACATGCAATAAAAGAGGTAGGGCTTACAAAATAATAAATAATTAAAGACCTAAATAATATGTTCGAACATTAAGCCAAATTAGAAATGAAAAAATTAGGGTTATGCCCAGAAAAAATATTAGAACTGAAAATTTCCTCTAAAGAGCCTAAATTAGGCCAACAACAAGGGAAATAGGCTAAATGATCCTAGGGATAGTCTGAGAAGCCTAAAGATGGATTTAATAATATATTTAGGCAATCATAATATTGTATGGGTGATCTGTTTAGGTCAGAAAATTGTAAACTCAGATCCATGCCATATGCCATAACATGCCAAAAGTCCCTATGTCAAGAAATTTGAGGGTAGAACCAGATGAGCGAAATCAATACCTGATTTGTATGTAGAATCATTGATGATGTTAAGAGGTTGTAATCAATATCCATGCCCATAAGGTTGAATTTTGGGATTTCCAAAAGTTTTGAAAAAAAGGCACTCTCAGAATGCAGTGCCGCCTGGTTCACCCAAGCTTGGGTTTTTATGTCAAAGGAATTTTCTGAGGTGGGGCTTACCACTTAGGATCGTCCAAGAGTCTAGTTCACCCTTGGAAAAACCTTCCTTGCAAATCTCATTTTGTTAGGGATTGTAATGTAATGTCGTGAAACCTCTCAAAAGCAAGGGTTAACGCCTGGTATTTTAAAATCAAAATAGAGTAATTTATTTGATTTGTTTTTCTGTAGGTAGACCCAACAGGTAGGATTGCCCAAGGGTCCCATACATCCTAAAAAAATTCAATCTATCGAAGGCCCTACAGTTTGGAATCAGTAGCCATTCTTGTGAGTTTACTTCAAGAGTGGTTTTCACACTTGATGCTGAATAACCCATGTAAAATTTCAAACTTGCTGAAGTTCTTATGCAGGCTGATCCTACATAGAGGATCGTCTAGGGGTTATGTAAGCCCTAGAAGACTCCAATCTTCCAAAGCTTTGATGCTGAAGGAGCAGAAGTTGATCTCCCAATGTCAGCCTAGACCCAATATTAACTCTTGAGATTGATTCCAATCCTTGTAACTCCTTCAAAACTGCACCCTAAAGTATAGGATAAGCATAGAGGGTGTCACTTGCCCCTAGAGGATCTCTTGGAGGTGTCAGATGGATCAAAACTTCAAGGGTTTATCAATGGAATTGATTCTCGTACAAACACTTCTCTTTCATCAAGTATAAAATTTGAAGAAAACTTAAAAGAAAATATAGAGAAGAAGTAGGAAGAAGACTTTAATCCAAAGGGAGGAAGTGGCCTCCACTACTAGCCTTAAACTAGGTGGAGGCCTAGTCCTATTCCAGGGTTTTGAAGGTCTTCAACATGTAGACAAGAGGAAGAAGAAGAAGACATCACATTCAAATTTTATTCAAAATTTTATAAAATCAAAAGAGCTGGTCATGGGTTCTTATAATAGTCCTACGGCTAGGTTTACATAATAAAGTCCCTGTGTGGACTAAAATATCCCTAAGTCCACACTCATGTACCTAAAATACCCTCCCCACTAAAATAAATGACAAAATACCCTGTTAACCAAATAAAAGACTAGAATACCCTCAAAATTCTGTATTTCCTCATTACAAGAGACAAATAATCAAGAAATAAATAGAAATAACTAAACTAAAGTATACAACTCCTAGCATAGGTCAAAATTCATATCTCAGCCATAATGTCCTCATCACACATGAACATAGCAAATGCACCACCAAAAGACTTTAAGAGGAAGGGAGGAACCAACAACACAATCAGAAAGAAAAGAAATAGGAGACCGGAAATCAAGAATGCGAGAAGGCATTCGATTCATAAGATAGGTGATGAGGATATCACGACTGAGAGAGGGATTGCTACATATTCGGATCCCATTTATGCTCTAGTCTAGTTATTTATTTATTTATGTCTCTTGTAAGAGAGGGCACACAATTTTGAGGGTATTCTAGTAATTATTTGTCTAATTAGGAGTTTTATGTCTTTTATTGTAGGGTAAGGGTATTTTTGTCATAGGAGCATGGGGCTTAGGGGTATTTTGGAGCACATACTTGTTTAATTGTAGTAACCTAGGTGTGGGGGAGTTCTATATAACCCCATGACTAGGCCTCTTTTACTTATGCGATTTTGAAATAAAGTTTGCACGTGAGTTCTTTCCTTCTTCCTTCTTTTTCTTTGTTTGTAGGTTGAAAAACCGTAAAATCCTGGAATGCGACTAGACCCTCACCTAGTTTAACACTGGTGGTGGAGGCCACTCCCTCCCCTTGGGTTAAAGGTCTTTTTCCTACTTCTTTTTTATATTTTTGTGAGTTTCTGTAGGTTTTTATCTTGTTGAAGACCACCAAATCACAAGAAAATCATCACCAGACTTCCCTCTTCGAATTTTTGAGCAAGGCAACATTTTTGGAGGATGCATGGGAGCTGTATGATCCTAATAGTAGTGACAGTAAGTACTCAAGTTCATTTTCATCAACTTGTATGGGCTGTTCTCTCTCCCAGGCGTGAAATCAAGCTTTTGCGCATTGTTGGAAGATCGACCAACAGCTGCAACAGTTAAGAGTTTGATTTGATTTGAAGACTCCAATACCTCCTATACAACTGGACGATCCTATGTGGGGTGGAATCCAGCCCTGAACTTCAGATTTGAGAGAGATATAGCCAGGGTTCTTAGTTCCAGGTGTGATACAAGCTATCTGGAGCAATTTCGGAAAATCGTATCCATGTCACCCACAGCCAGGTCTTTCATTGATCGGGGTTTCCTGGGGTGTTACAGACCCCTAGACGATCCTCTTAGCAGCAGCTTCTTTCCCTAAACTTTGTTCACAACCAAACCCTACCTGGGTTCATTCTATAGGCTGGCGGCACCTACGAACTTCATGTCAGATTTGGGATTTTTTTGATTCTCATTATTTCGGTACTTCAACAGTTGATTATGGGTTGCCTCTTATCTGAAAACCACAAGTGATCTAAACCACTTCAGATCGGGTGCTATCCGTCCTCATTGTGGCTTATTTTGAATCTCCAACAGTAGTGAATTTTTGGTGATTATGTGGTATGTGTTAGGGGCTGATATCCTAATTCCCTGAATATAATCATTACATTATTTACTTATTTTGAACCCTGTACGTGCTCCGTATCCGTATTAATTCATTCCCTTTCAAACCTTTTAGTCATCCATGACTTCTACCTTGTAGCCATCATATTTTGCCTACTTTTGAGTATTTTTTAATATTCTTTATAGCATCAGATTTTTGTGGGCAGCAACCTTAATTTTCCAACGTTTTAAATTAGTTGGTATTTCCATTCATCAATTAGGTTTATATTTTGTCCAATATTTTGTTTGCCTAACTCTTTAAATGCATATGAATATAACTTGGGAATCACTTGATTTAGCATGTGAGCTTGTTAGTAGGAATCTTGTTTATGTTTACTCATTACTTTAGTCATTATGTTCCTATCTCCTGTGCACACTCACTATTTTACATGCATGCTAAATTAATAGGTAGCAGTTTGAAGAATATCCGCCTAAAAAACTTATGGAACATGCATAGTAAATAACAAGGCATAGGTACCTCTAATAGGTGGTGATTTTTTTTTTCTTTCAATAACCCCATTATGTTCAGGAGCCCCTGGATTTATGGTTTGGTAAAGGATGCCATGCTGAGAGTGATAGGAGGAAAAAATAGTAGACATATATTCACCCCTATTATCAAAACGAAGAATCTAAAATTGAGTCAAACTGAGTATCAACCATTTTATCAAACATTTGAAAAGTAGAAAACACTTCATGTTTAGCATGTAACAAATAAACCCAGGTGGTACGAGTAAAGTCATTCACAAATGTAATAAAATAATGATAACCAAATAAAGAAGTAACATGGGTAGGGCCCCACACATAAGAATGCACGATAGAAAAAGGGGTGCTACTAGCACTAAGAGGGTAATAAGATCTATAGTGTTTGGCGAACTTGCAAGTTTCACAATGAAAAAAAGATATAGGAACAAAATTACATAAACTGGAAATAGTGTATGTACAAAAGTAAGTGGGGTGGCCAAACCTAAAATGCCACTGCATAAGCTGAGACAAAATAGATGGAGAAGATATCCGTTGAATTGGCGTCTAGATGTGAAGTCTCATCGAGAAGGTACAGCCCCCGCTCCTCATGGCCTCTGTTGATAATCTGTCTCATCACCAATTCTTAAAAGACACGATACGAAGGATAAAAAGTGACACTAC
Source organism: Platanus orientalis (assembly GCA_025762735.1). NCBI lineage: Eukaryota > Viridiplantae > Streptophyta > Magnoliopsida > Proteales > Platanaceae > Platanus > Platanus orientalis. The sequence continues at coordinate 12,964 of JAOXJP010239667.1, read as the reverse complement.
TATTCAAAGACTTAGTGAGATGGCTAATAGAAATAAGGTTAAGCTAGAAATTAGGAACATGAAAGACATAGGAATGTGATAAAGAAGTAACCGGGATAGATATAGTCCTGACAATAAAAGACACCAGAACTAACAGTGCAGGACGAGAAAATGGAGGATGTATTGGTCATATGGTGAGAGGGGCTTGAATCAATAATCCAGGAGGCATTATAAGTAGGAGATGAAGCACAAGGGCAAAGTCCACAATACCTGCAACGTAATAGAAGATGTGGAGACACCACCTGAGGATGGATCTAACTGAGCCATAAAATGTTGATAGAGACCATTTCCCTATTATAAACAACAGGTGACTTAGGCAATGTAGAGGAACTGGTAGGAGGAGCAACATCAAAAGGAATAGCTGCATAGGCACTCAAATGACCCGCCGTAAGAGGGGGCGGGAGTAAAACCATGGCCACCAACATGAGAACTGCGTTGAGGAGGGTGAGGAGTGGAATCTTGAGGACAACCATGGTGGTCCCAACATGTCGCTCTCTTATGGTGAGCTCGGCCACAATGATCACATCACAATCTATCTCGGTTATTATAAGCACTACCAACACGACCACAACCACGACCACAACCACAATCACCTCTTTGAGACAAAGGCAAGGGCCCATCTCTTAAGAGCATGGAGAGGCTATGAGAAAAATGCATAGCACTCCTACAACGCTCCTTATGGTGTAGATATGAGTAGATCTCAGAGAGAGATGGAAAGGCATCACGAGCAATGAGATGATTGTGAATCGGCTTAAATTCCGGATTAAGACCCACAAGAAGCTAAAAAACATGACTCTTCTCAAGAGACTTTTGAAATGCAGAAGCATCAACAACACATAGAGCAGGAATAGGAAGGGCCTCATATTGATCAATTTTGTTTCACACGCAGCACAAGTTGGAGTAGGAGGCGGTGACAAACTGATCCTCTTGCTTCAATTACCAAACCTATTGGCAGAGCTCATACATCTGGGTTAACTGACCAATCTCAAAATACGTCTTCTCAAAAGCGTTCCATATCTCCTTGGAAGAGCCTATAATTAGACAAGTGTTGTTGATCATAGGCTGTATGGACAGAAGAAGCCAGGAAACAACAAGAACATCTTCAGCCTCTCACTTAGAAAACTGAAGATCTGAAGAAGTTGGAGCATGGGTGCTCTCAATAATACCCCTACTTGCCACGGCCAAGGATGGACAATTGGGCAGATTGAGACCAAGTCAAGTAATTGGTCTCATTGAACTTCACAGTAGTAATAGGGGCAATAGGAGAATCATGACGAATTTGACTATGGATAGGAGGGGGAGCGGACACTGGCGGAGCATATTTAATCTGGCTGTCCTTAGACATGATAGCTTGTAGAAAGCACACACTGCAACTCCCAAAAATACAACACAAGTACTAATGACAACCATCAGATACAACACTAGATAGCCAGGTAGTAGAAAGACACTTAGCTGTAGTACATTGCCCTCACCTCAATAAAAATGCTTCAGAAACAACACAACATAGCTCACAGCATAATAGGACCTCAGGCCGGCCATTCACCACACCACAAAACCACAACTAGTAATAAACAACTTCACAAACAAGTAGGGAAGAATGATGTATGATATGTCTTGAGAAGATAGATTAAGCATAGAAAAATGATAAAGAAGAGGGAAGAAGAGAGAGGGTAGAATACTCACCTCATGTGAGGGGTTGAGAGAAAAACATGTGATACCACACCCGCTTCAACACACGTGGTTTCTTTTCAAATGATCATCTTTAACTATTTTTCATTGATCTAATGTGACCTTTAAATAGGCATTACATGGAGAATAAAATAAAATACAATCCTAGATTCTAGATCTTCTAACAAAATAAACTCGTCAAATAAAAGACTTAAAAAAAAAAAAATCTTGGTTGGCACAGTATCTGGCTTGTTGGCCAAGTTATTGGGCCCCACAAGATCTCAAATAATCTCCTAAAATATTTTCCACAGAACTTTCTAAAATCTTAAACTTGCTAGCCAAGTTTTCTAAAAATTAAAAATGGACAAACTTAAGACTTACTAAAAAACACTTCCCGTTTTTAGTGACCACCCCTTAGTAATTTGGTCATAACTTTCTCAAGTCACGTCCGATTTGCGTAATCTTGGTCTTATTAGAAAGGTGCCTGAATAACCCAATCTAAAAACACCAAAATCAAACCAAAAAGTAAAGTTTTGGCCATATAAAAACTGGGTCCAAAGAGAAAAACGGGATTACAACTAAAAACCCAAAAAAACTAAACTAACCATGACACTATTGGCTTTATTGCAAAATTACCACTAATTAACACTTCTAAAATAACTAAATAACAGGAAAATAAACTACTCTACTAGAATTGACAAAAAGGCCGATCCATGGTCATCAAATTTCTTCTTATTTGCATAGAATGCTCTCGCATTAAAGCCATTTGGCAATTGGCATCCATTCAGGAAAGTTACCTAACTTCCTAAAGTAGGAGTAAAGCCACAAGAAATCAGCCTCAAAAAAGTTTGCCAAACAGCCCTAGTTTTGCCTGGTTGGACGTGCTCATAGATCTAGATAAGAACTTCTTAGTGGGCCTAGACTTGGGGCGACCATTGGTTCTTTATAGGTCCATTGGTGAATAGCCTACTCTTTCCTTGCTGGAAATATATTTGTCTTTGGGTCTCACGTGGATTCCAAAAGCAAGTGAATTAGTAATTAGATTAGACCTTTATTTGGTTTTAAATTGTAATTCAAGTTATTTAGTACTTAATAGGTATAATTTAGTGGTCAATTAGGATACTAGTTAGTGTTTTCTAAGTGTCTGATTTTAGTAAGTCATTAGTTTTTGAAAGGAGCAAGTCCTATATCACTGTTTTTATGCCTTATTTTCGGGGTCAACGTGTTTGCACTTGATTTTGGTGTCATTTGAAATGTTACTGAGGTATCTTTCTGACAAACCTAAGATCACATGAATCCCAGGTGATTTGAAAAGCTATGGCTAAAAATTGACAAGGTATTAATTTGTGATGTGAAGTATTTTTTTTGAAGTTTTAGTTTAATAGGAGTTTTCTTTAGATAGTTTATTAGTAGTTGAGGATTATCTAGGATTAATCATGAATTCTATCTACAAATATGGGTCACATCTATGTAACTGAGACAAGTAGGGGCTATTTTGATAAATGGAACTCTATTGGCCATAGCCATACAGGCCTCACCGAGCAGTGACCAAGAAGCGAGTAAAGTGCAATTTTTTTTTTTTTTTATGGATAACATGAGATTTTATTAAAAAGCCCAAGAAACGAGACAGCATGAGAGGTACATCCCGGCACCAAACTAACCAAACATCAAAGATTTCCACTCAAAAATCCAGTCACTAAATCTTACACCAGAAAACTCAAGCAGATGAGATATCCAAGAAGCAAAAAGAGACAAGGCAACATCCAGCAGCTTGGAAAGATCCACAAATGCCTCATCAAAAATTCACCCGTTACGCTCTCTCCATAGTACCCAGCAAGTAATCATTGGGATACCCTTCCTATGGCTTTTCCTCTCGAAGAGAGGCCATCCAACTTCTCACCGTCCCAATGGTGGATCAGACTAGACATGGAGTTAGACATAACCCATTGTCTCTTAAATCTCCTCAAGAAAAAGTTCCAGATTAACGAAGCAGCTGGATAGGATATGAAAAGATCACTTATAAATTCAGCACTCTGCATGCATAACGAGCATCTATTGGCCATCTAGAAGCCTCAGGCCATACAATTATCCACCATAAGGACCCTTCCCCGATGTATCAACCAAAGAAGGAACCTCACTTTTAAGGGGAGCTTGGAATTCCATATTGCATTGATAGGAATAGGCTCATACCTATGGGGCAGCAGCACCACAATGCAAGGTTTCACTGAAAAACACCCTGAATTGTTTAGGATCCAGACCCTACTATCAGGATCTTCCCCAATCTCCAATCTGTGGCCATCCAAACATATACTAAAAGAGATGAGACCTCCTCCATTTCCCAATCATTTAGGGGTCTTCTTAAATGAAGATTCGGCGACCTATACTCTTTGGATCTCTGCAAGTGATCGAAAACCAAACCATCCTTGAGATTTGAAAGAAGATACATAGAAAGGGAAAGCCTCTCTAAGAGGGGAAGAATCACACCATATGCCTTTCCAAAATCTAATGCTGGCCCCATGACCGATTTTAAACCAAATCATATCATTAAAGCGATCAAATCCCTCCACTATCGATTTCCACAGCCCACAACCATGCAGACCCAAAGGAATTGCACTCATCCAGTCTAAATCTGAATCCCATACTTAGCTGCTATCAACTTCCTCCACAAGGCATCCTTTTCTTTGCCAGACCTCCACAATCACTAATGCAGAAGCGCTTGGTTCATTGTCTTCAAAGGATGGATGCTCAGCCCCTCTTCGAGCATTAGGGAACAAACCACATCCCAGCTCACCAAGTGTATTTAAAACTTGAGCTCCACTGAACCCCATAAGAATCTTCTCAAAACTTCTCAAGAAACTGAAACACAAATTGAGGCACCACAAACAACGACATGTAATATAATGGAAGATTAGAAAGAATGCTTTGAGGAGAATGAGCTAACCACTGTGGGAACTTCAAACCATTAGAAAAAATATTATGAAATAACTAGGAAATGAAATGAAAATAATTGGTGAATAAGTGATTACTAATAAAAAGTAGAAAACAAAAAGTCTACAACTAATAAGTATAATTATAATAATCGATTACTAGTAGGAAGTAAATAACTATAAGCACAACCACAATACAATCTCAATAAAGTAATAAACAAACCAAAAAAAAAACTATACCATGCAAGAAAAAAATAATCATGACCCTAAAATCAATATGTGAACCACTTTTGGTATTAGCATGGCAAGCCATACCTTAGATTTTACCTTACATAAGATTTTTTTTGTAAATGAACAAGCATTTTAGAGTCAAACTATAGAGGACCTTGTATAACAACCATTGGATTGGTTATTGGATTGGAATAAAATAATATAAAAAAAATCAATACTAAATCTTTTTTTCCTTTTTTGCTACAAATAAATATTATATCCCGGAAAAAAATATATGCAATACCAATAGCACGCAGTTTACACTGGGTAATGACCTTTTTTTATTAATAGCATGCAGTCTACACTAAATAAATTACAATTTCACTTCTTGGATCACTTCCCAATCGATTCTCTAGAGGCTTCCACTCACTTCCCTAAATAACCTTCTCTCGCTATTCCAATCATGCCATTGTGTTTCCCCAATTGCTTCACCATGCTTCCCAAAAATGGGAAGCACAATTGAATTAGTTTCCTAAACAAACTTCCCAGGAAACGAGCTTCACACTTTCTACCAAGTTTCCTTGCAACTATGAGTGGGTCCATAACCCATAGATTCAAATATCTATAGATTTTTTTTACATCACTTCCTCACCTACTTTTCCTATAAATTCCTAATCTTCTCTACACTAAAACAAGAAGTCTAAGGCGTTATTAGATGGAAACCCTCGAGTAGGTTAGTATAATTTATTACAACATCCTCATCCATTAAGCCAAAATGTAAATTAAATTACTCTTTATTCATTCTCCACCAAATCAAGTGGTATCATTGCCTCACTTCTGCTAACTTGCTTAAGAATGGAATTTAATCTTTCTTCAAAGTTATATAACCATATTCTAAAGTTGGACTCCAAAGGGTCTTTTCTCATAAAGGAGAGGCAAAAATTAATGGATACTCAAATCTGGAACAGGTCCAATCAAATGCAAAAAAATCCATGTAACCTGTGGGTGAGCTACATTCCTATTGATGTAATAATGTCTCCTTTCTTGTTTTATCTTTTTTTTTTTTTTTTTTTTTGGAAAAGGAAAAATTTATTAAAAGAAATAGAGAACATGCAAAAAAAAGGGGATGAGAGATCACCAAAAAAGACCGAAAAGACTCTACATCATCGCTATTACATTGGCCCAATCCCTTACAAGAGCCTCATTGGGAAGTCCATCAAAACATTTACACCTTCTGGCCCAAAAAGTGATAAGATCCTTAGAGCATATGAGCACTATGTAAGCCAGTTCCGAGTGATCCTTAAAAACCCGGTTGTTGAGCTCTCTCCAAGCCGCCTAACAGATTGCGGTTGGCACCACTTTCCACAATCTCCTACCAAAAACATTAAAGACATTCAGTCTCCAACCAAGAAGAAGGTCCCTTATACTCCGAGGGGTAATGAAACTAACCCCGAAGTCCTTGGCACAGCCACACCAAACTTCCCATGAAAAAGGGCAATGAAGAAATAGATGGTCACTCAACTCCGCATCCTGGTAGCACAGTAAACAAACAATAGTCAAGAAAAGACCCTTTCTCCTTAGCATATCCATAGTCAAAACCTTGTCTAAGGCCACTGTCCACAAGAAGAATTGGACCTTCAAATCTCTTTATCTTTATGTGAACAATCAACACAAAGGACTTAGGTTGACTTGAAATATTCCTAAGATCAAGTTGGTCGGGCCATGTCTAAACAAGGCATCTCCCTTTAGACCTTAAGCCAAATTGACTCAATCTGATCTTGTAAGCTTTGAACAACATTTACCCTTAAGAACCAAAAAATAAAACAATAAAATAAAAAATAAAAATTGCACAAGCGAGAAGTCATTGGATCATGTCATTGCATATATAGAAACAAAACAAAACTTCAGTCAGACAATGTCCTATTAACATCATTGTAGACCATCATCATTCTAATTTTTGTCTAAAGGACAAAGGGTGCTATAAATTTCGCAATACCTAAAACACAAACACCTATATCACTTTCAAATAATTAAAAAAAAAAAACACCTATATCATGATATTACTAGAAAATATTTGGCCGTACCTGCCGGGGGCCATTTGTTGGGGTATTTGGAAGGAAAGGTATTACAGGATTGTTTAGGGCAAGATGCAGAGTCAAGAGGAGGAGGAGATCTACTTGTATATAGCTTCCTTTTTTACTGGATTTCCATTAGGGAGGACTTTGTGGAGTGGGAGTGGTATGCCTTGAGACATGAGGAGTAGTTTTGTTTGTGGGCTTTTTGTCCTTCTTGTTCAATATAGTCATGGAAGTGCAGACTGATCCTCAGAGCAGAAAGCATAGGAGTCTTGAAGGGGTGTGAGATGGGTCACTCGAGTCTCTCAGTGGCATTGATCCAATATGCAGATGACTTGCTTTTTTTCCTTTAGACCTCAGAATAAGAGGTGTCGAATCTTAGAAGCATCCTACTGATGTTCGAAGCGGTTTTGGGCCTTAAGGTCAACCTCCAGAAGTCGAAGATGATGGTTGTTGGCTCAGTTCACAATCCAACAAGATTAGCTTCCTCTATGGGGTGTCAATATTTTGGTATGCCTAGTACTTATTTGAGTATGGGGATGGTGTCAGATGCTCCTCTAAAGGCATATGGGATTGGGTCTTAGAGATGGGAGAAAGGAAGCTTGAATCTTGGAAGAACAAGTATCTATCTAGGGGGTTGAGGGAGAACACTTTGATTCGAAGTGTCTTGTCCAGTCTTCCAATTTACTTTCTAACGTTGTTCTCTATGCCCAAGTTTGTGGAGCAGAAGATTGACAGATCCAGGCACAACTTCTTGTGGAATGCTTATGATGGTGCAAAGAAGTTTCCCCTTATCCGTTGGGACACTGTCTATCAGTCGTTAGATCAAGGTGTGATGGGCTTCCTTCGGCTGAAAGAGATGAACAAAGCTTGTCTTGCCAAGTGGGTCATTTGGAGAAGAAAGAGGAGTTTTGTGGCGGGAGGTGATCATTGTTGAATATGGTGTTCATCCTTTCGGGTGGTATAACATTCCTCTAAGAGGGATAGCAAGTTCAAGCATGTGGAGGGGCATTTCCAAGCATTTGAAGTGGTTTCAAGGGGGTGTGTCCTAAAAAGTTAGATGCGGGACAAATGTGTGTTTCTGAAAGGATATATGGTGTGGTGGAGCTCCCTTTAAAGAAGACTTCCCGGCAATCTTCTCTTTGGCCAAGAACAAGGAGGGTCCGATTCAAGAGCATCTCACCTCTCTCCCCATCTTGGGATCTTGGCCTAAGGAGACCCCTTAACAATTGGGAGCTGGACCCTATTTATGATCTTCTCCCAAGGCTAGAAGGGATCTTTATTGGGTCTCAAGAAGCCCAAGGATGAGAGAGTTTGGGTAGGCAACAGCGAGAGTGTTTTCACGATCAAGAGTGCCTATTCATCCTCGGTGAGCTCTATCGCGAAGTTCAGCCCCATACATATCATTTGGAAGACAAGCATGCTCTCTAAGAAAGCTTTCCTCCTTTGGCTGGTAGTGTTGGAAAAGACTCTAACGGTAGACAAGCTGAAATGTAGAGGAATTCAGATGCCCAACAGGTGCTGCTTATGTTGCTGTGACGAAGAATCTGTGCCTCACTTATTCATCCATTGCTCAATCTCGCATGGTATGTGGACTTACTTTTTGAACAGGTACTAATGAAGTTGGCCATTAGCATCATCGATGACTGATCTTTTAGGCATTTGGGACCAAGACAATGTCTCGAGGCAGACCGACAATGGTAAAATTCTTTGGAGGTGCACTCCTATTGTCATATGTTGAACAATATGAATGCAGAGGAATGCCCATTGCTTTGATCGCAAGACCACTGCCAAGTCAAAGCTCCCTGAAAGTGCTCTTTCTCTTATGTTCAGTTGGACTTCTCATCTCTTCAGGGGAATTAGATTTCACGACTTCATATTTGAGTGGGAGAATCTAGTGTTTAAGCCGTGAGGCCTTTCTGGACGCCTTGGCTGAATTGTACTTCTCGTGTTTTTTCAGTCTAACAAAGATTACCTTATTTATCAATATATATATTTGCCCTTTCTCAAAAAAAAAAAAAAATACTAGAAAATAGTTAACCAGGACATGGCTACGAAGGTTCTCTCAAGAAAACTCCGTGCACTTTCGGCAAATCTCTACACATAAGTAACTCTTCTTACCAACAAAGCTAGCAAGAATTGCTCATGGGAATGGCGCAAAAAGAAAGCATACTTTTACAACATAGAACATATTGTCATTTGATTTCCTTGTCAAGGAGAACTACTTGCTCTTAATGTTTCATTGCTTGGTTTGATTTCTTACAGAAAAAGAAATCCCTAACGAGGCACTATCTATTGGTTGCATTAATAACAATCCTGAAGTGCAGTATACATGCTTATGTAAGTTAATATCAATCTGGTTGTGGTCATGAATTTCTTGGTAAAGATGATAATTTTCCGCAATCAGATACCATCACAAGCCTTCGGATGGTCAATATAATGAAACTCCCAAGGAGAGCATGATAACAGGACAATTCTCTTTTCTCAAATAAATCAAAGAATCAATTCATCAAAAATAATAATAATAAAGAATTTACTGTTTCTTTTCACAGGGGACAAATATGAAATTCTTACTCATATAAAATAGCAAGTTATTAAGGATAAAATCTTTCAACAAGAAACTGATTGTAAAAATAAAAAATTAAGAATCAAAATTCAGGTACTTCAAACTATAACCTATTATTAAGCAAGAACATGTTATTTGTGCAGAAAGCGTACATACAAAATTTGGGAAGAGGAGAGGCACATAAGAAAAATGTCACCATGTGACCAAGTCAAAGGTTTACAGATGTGTCCAAATCGTTTGCTCTTTATTCCACATCTCGATGCTAGGACAGCAGCTCGCATAAGAATGTATATGGCCAAGCTTGTGTGCTGTGTATTTGGTCCAGTCAAAAGCATCGAAGGACCAGCAATCAGCCCTGCTAACAGTGACCTCCACCTCGCCGTCCTGAACCAGAACGAGATTTAAGTAATCTGAGCACCCATAAAGCAACCCCTTTCCTCTTAATTAGTAAATATATATAAATTGCAATTCATGATTCAAACAACCAAACACCAAAGAAGAAAAAGAAGAAGAATAGTGACATGCCTACGATGTCCTCCCAAAGCAGCAATACACTCATCTACACAAACAAATGTACCGGCAAAGGTGCCAAGGAAGAGGCCGTATCTGAGAGTTTCCTTAACGGCCATAACAACCGCCTTGCTATTGGAAACCATTCCCTCCTTCCTGAAACCGGATAAAAAAATCAAAATCAAAATCGCAACCTCTCAAACCAACGATTAAATTCAGAAATCCCTAATAGTTCACCTTGCAGAGGCATGGGATCTTCTTTTTCTCAGCCGAACAAGGATCGAAAAGGCAGCGAGACCACCTCTAAGACCGGCCCCAATGGTGAAACCCTTAGCGGCGGCGGAAACACCTCTCCAAAACTTCTCCAAATCCTTCTCGGATCTCAAACCAGAGCTAAGAAAAGAACATGAAGACGACAGATCTGATTTCCCGCAATGAGGACAACTCTGTTCATACGATATCTTGTGATCCTCCCCGTGAAAACCACCATTCTCGCCGGAAAAACATCTGCAACGGCCGACCGGAGAGTCGGTTCCGCCGCAGGGCGGAGACATGGCGACCAAATCTTTAGGGCTTCAGGAATTCCCCCACCGTTAACGTGGACGAGTTGCAGAGACAGTGAAGAGGAAAAAGCGAAACGGAAAATTCAGTTTATTAATTAAAAGAGAGAGAGACAGAATAGAGGCGCGCGCGAAACAGAAAAAAAAGCTTCGAAGTTATCGAATAGCCAATGGAAATTTCCCACGTGTAATTTCCTAGTTGACGTAGTTTTCGTCTATTTTCTGCCTGTCTTCGTCGTGGAATCGGATTCAATTGACTGTTTGTTAATCTTGTGGTGGCGTGTTAAAGTAGCTCTCTCGCCTTTTTAAACTGTCTCCTGTTTCACTTGAAAGAAATACCGCCAGTACAAACTCATCATACTATTACAAACTTTCTAGTGTATATTTATCAAAACAACCTCATGTGTATACGCGTCACATGTTAAATGATACTGGATGACGTTTTCTCCTGTAAAACTGGAGATGGGATGGATGGTTTTAATCACCTAATTGGAATCATCTTCAGTGTATCCAACACGTGTCCTTTAATAAATATTATTAATTTGTATATTTATGTTAACAACCTCCTTTATTTACAAAGATACCCCATTGTCGAGTAGCGTGTCACACGCTAAATGGTTGGAATAGAAGCCCCGACAGTGAGGGTATCAAAATTCAAAACACATCCATTTTTGTGGCTATGATGATCCGGGATCAGTTTATGAACGCTACCCTTAACAAACGCTCATCACCGCTCCTTGTCAGGGGTGGATACATCAGTGTTGAAAAGTGATTTTCACTTTTTTGGGGTGTGTATATTCACTTTTCGGCGCTGATGTGCCAGCCGCCTGACAAGGAGCAGTGGTTAGCATTAGTTAAGGTGAGCATTTTTTATCCTGCTAACCCTTGTTTGGACTAAATGATGATTTAGAGCTGTAGACGATTTCATGTCCCTTTCATGACGTCTTGTAACACGGATGATTTTAATGGTGCATCTGCAGGACGTTTCGTGAGCTGGAGAAAATCCTAGCAAGACATGATGACAGAAAAGGAGTTGTTTGGGCAGATAATTGTATTTTGAATCGTCTCCGGCCTGAATGGACAGATATCACTCGATTACCAATAAAATCATGACATGTGGCCAAACAAAAGATGTTTGAGTCAATACACATGGGTCAAATGAGGGTATTAAGATAACTACATAATGGATAAATATCAGATTGTTAGCATATATTTGAAATCCACCGCTTAAAAATAGACACGTGGAAAGAAATGATATATAAGCAAGACTGTTACATAGGTAAATCATGTTTGATGGAATATAAAGCGCAAAAAAGGGTCTCATTAGTACCACATTAAAGACACATGACCCAATCAATAAACAAAGTGGTTCACGATTAAACCGGAAAGAGAAAAAAAAAAAGTTGGATAATAAACATAGAGGAATAACTACAACATCGTGGACATACTTCTACAAATAAAAAGAAACAGTAAATTACAATATCATCTTAATCATTATCAACAGATTCTACGTCTTATCAGTAGTCGTAGCTTTAGGTTAAGCTTAGTAAAAGTTAATTCCTGTGGTGACTTGAATCATTTATCTCGAATGATTCGATTACACCGTAGACCCAGATTCAATGAGATTCTTTTAGGAGAATGACAGTGATCAATTTGTGTTGTTCGTAGAATCAGATTCAATGAAATTCTTCCAAAGAGAAAGGTATTTGCTAACCTGGCTTGTTCACGAAACCATATTCAACGAGGTGCTTACAGGAGAAGAATAACGGATAATATGTTTTTACTCAAAGGATCAGATTCAACGAGGCCTTCCCCGTATTGAGAAGATAAGCATCGGCTAATCTGTCAGCCGAAGGGATCCCTGTAACCAGCACTGTATTTTGTACTTTCAATTTTAAGAGATTTTTTCATTACATTACTTGCACTGGGTGCCATTGTTTAGTGTGAAAGTCCTCGGTCTAGAGGCATTACCAAACCCGAAACCCTTTTGATAATCCAAATTGGAAGATCCACACACGTTGTCGATTCTAAACAAAATAATTATTGTTGACCACGAACAAATTGGCGACCACAGTGGGAGGTTTCAAAGTATTTATTGTGTACTCGAAGCCATAAATGGCACCTTGACAAGACAAACGACCAATCAATGGTGATGAGACACGTGAGTTGTCTCATAACATAGAGACCAAACTCAATGACCTTATCGAGAGGATGAAAAAACGAATTCCAAATGATGTCAGGTATTTTAGGAGATGTCCTACTAAAGATACTCCAACTTTTAGTATAAAACGTTAGAGTCAGTCAGAACCTAAGCATTAGAGACAAGGGAATGGCTGATAGAACAGATATCCCGGAGTCCTCAAGTAGACCCGGGGGGCACAAGTAGGGGTGGGCATGGGCCGGGTCAGC
>JAOXJP010239656.1:0-23379 GCA_025762735.1 Platanus orientalis | reverse complement strand
TTAAATTTTAAGGGTTGTTTATTTTTAAAAATCATTGATTTCACTAGGACTTAACCCAATACTTTTGTAAAAAACAAATTTTATCAACTAAGCTATATACTATTGATAATTTTAAAATAATTAGTATATTATATATAATAAATATATATTGTATATGTAAAAGTGCGGGCCTTGGGCCGGGCCGAGGTAAGCCCAAGCCCGACCCTCAATAAAAGTGTGGGTCTCGGGCCCTCACCTGGCCTAGCTCGAGTTGGGCTTTTTTGGGCCAATTTGAGGGCCAGGTTAGGGCCGGCCCGACCCATTCCCACCCCTATTGACTTGTAGCACTTGAACCTTTTCCTTGTCATGGTGATGGTCCCTACACTAGATACTCATAGGCTCACTCATTATACATAACATTCATAGCCTTCCACCTAGACTTGGAATGAAATTGACAATCATATTGACTTAACAGTGTGTTAAGTAGATATATTCATAACTATAGTTACTGGTAATGGAAGACAATGGATAGAGTATTTAGATATCTAAAGAAAACTGTAAATTATGGGTTATGTTATAAAAAATAATCAGATGTATTAGAAGGCTATACATATGCTAGTTGGATATCTAATCCATTTGACTGAACTAGTGGGTGGATATTCACTATATGTGGTACCATGGTATCTTGGAGATCTAAGAAACAAACTTGCATTGCTCACTCTACTATGAAATTAGAGTTTATTGTATTGGTCGTTACGTGAAAAGAGACAGAATGGATAAAGAACTTACTTTATGAGATACCATTATGACCTAAATCAATGCTTGTCATTTCTTTGCATTGTAATAGTGAAACCACAATGCTAAGAGTGTACAATGTTACATAAAATGGAAAGTCTAAACATATTAGTCTAAGGCACTCATATGTGAGGAAACTTCTAAAAGATGTAGTAATCACTTTGGGTTCGGTTGAAAGAAAATCTAGTTGTCCCGTTTACCAAGGGCCTTACAAGGGATATGATATAAAAGTCGTCTAGGGAGATGAGATTAGAGCCTATAAATTATGTTGACTATGGTGGGAACCTAACCTATATTCAAGTTCAACGAGAAAAACAAGACATAGTGAAATTCCTATAAAGTAATCCTAGAGAGGGGGGGTAAACAGAATATTAAAAATTAATTTACCCCTTTTAAATTATGTTGGGATTGATTTTAATCTTTTTAATTTAGCCCAAATGTATGTGTGTGTGCTACAAGGTGTCTATTCAAGTATTTTATCAAACAAGTAATGTGCAATAGTAGTAATGTACATAAAAGTAAAGAGACAAGCAATTACACATTCAATTCACAACAAGAGATTTATAGTGGTTCGACATGGTGACCTACATCCACTTTTCTAAAGCTCACTACCGAGCTTAGGTATATTTCATTTAGATTGCCTAATACAATCTAGGTAAAAAAACATACAAAACCTATAGTACTTGCCCTTGACAAGCTAATCAACAACACTTGGTGTCTCTGGCGAGTGTGAACTACTTCCGGTGTCTTCACCAGAAGCAAAACAAGTCAATCGTAAAAATGAATGCAAATGAATGTAGAGGAAAGAAAATATTACTACAAATTGATTGGTATTGCTATTTCCACAATGTGGATGCTCCTTGTTGAGCTAGTATGCCTTAGTTACCCGTAAATTTCAAGCTCTTAGCTCTAGTGCTCATTGAACTTAGCCAAGTGTGATTTTCCTCTTAGGAAGAGTTTACCACAAGTTCTCCTCAATATTAGAAGCTTAATATTCAAGAGGAGAGAAGGAAATAGTGATCTTTGAAGAAGATGCTAGCTACTTTGGTTCAAAACAAGGAAAGATTCTTGGTTTTCTTAAGGGAGGAAGCTCTCAATTTGGTAAATTTTTGAACACTCTCTAGCTTGTTTGAAGTGTTTTTCCTAAAGGGAAAAGTTCCATTTTATAAGGGTGAGAAGCACCCACAACTCTATGATTGGTATCTTTAAAAATGGGTAACCATTTTTTGCCTTAGATTTTTTAAAAACGGGGTTTAAATTTTGAAATCATGCATAGAGGGAATAAAATTTTAAGTTTGACAAAATTGCCCCCATGATTGATCACGAGATCCATGATCGATCACAAATCTTCTGATTGATCACAAATCTGGGCTAAGCCTAATTCAGCTTGTGATTGATCACGAGATCCATGATCGGTCATAGAGTTAGGCACCCAGGCCATGATCCTTCTCATAATTGATCATGACAGAAGGGACTAGGGCCTCGGGTCTCTCAGATTGAGACAATATCTAGAGTTATGATCGATCATGAGATTCGTGATCAATCATGCCCTAATTTTTTGTACTTTTCCTGAACTGTGTAGGGGGTCTGTTTGGCTCACTTTTCTTGGGTCTTTTGGGGGTTTCTACCACCACACTAAGGTCCACTTTTAGGTCTATAAATGATATGCAATGAATGCTTTATACCTTGAGTGAAATGGATAAATCTGAGGTTGCTTCTGTTTTCCTTTCAAGCCTTTGGTCCACCACGTCTTCTAATCTCGATCATATGAACTCATAGGACACTTGCAAGACACTAAGACTACACTTCTAGTTTTGTCTATGGGATTAAAATTACATACACTAACACATAGAAGTCAAAAATATGCATTAAACAAAGAGAATAATATCTCTAATCCATTCATAGTTAATGCATGTTCACATGGATAAAGTAAGGTAAGTAGTAAGTATATGTACGCTTAATGGGTCTATATTTGTATAAAGAAGTGTAAGTCATACAAATACACTTCAGATAGACTCACCTATGTAAGTGTGGAAGTTAGGCTATTTCCTATGAAACTTAAGGCTTGGTTTATTAGAACACTTACTAAATAGGATAAGAGCACAAGGTTATAAAAGTGTTGGCTATGCTTGAACACTAGTAAGGTAAATTGTGTGTTCAATATGTCCGGTTTAGTTGAAATGGGGTCCTTAGTTTAAAAATATTGTTTCTAGGCACCTTGACAAACTTTGATGTATTTGAACTAAGTGAAGTTTCAAGTCTGTGTACACCTTTATCTATGCACAATTTTCCACCTACCTAGAATTATATACAAGTTCTTTTGTTATACCATTTTTTCTAAACTTTCAAAATGGTGGGGTATTGTTGGACATTTCAAAAGTTTAGCTCCAATCGATCGAACATATTGAGAGGGCTAGGTATGATCGATCAGGCATATGCTCGATCGATTAGGATGGACATTGAGCAAAAAATAACAACTTGAACATTACGGCTTTTCGGAAACTTGTTCAAAGGGAAATATGCATATGCGTCCAAGGTATCTACAGATAGTCAAACACAATTATTCAACAAGAAAGGGTGTCTAGAATATCTATATACACATCTAAATGTGTCTACAAATCCAATAAAAGAAATACAATCCCATATGTGAAACTTACTTCTAACTTCCCCTTCTCTTTCATCTCCTTTTCAAACCTCAATGTCTTTGGGAAAACCCATTGATTTCTCATTGTATACAATTTTGGAAGACTATTTTTTAAGTGTTCAAGGGTTGATTTTACAATGCTACAAACCGTTGATCAACAACATAACTTCGATTGGGACCGTTTTATCCTAAAGATAAGTTTGCTGACTAGTTGTAGTCTTTATTTCTTTTAAGAATAGAGTAGAGGGAAAATATTGTTTAAAGGAAAGTGTAATCTATGACTCGGGCATTGTTACTTCATTGTCTTGTCAAATCCCTACAAGACATCATTTACCAATACTTAGTTCTAACGTCTCTCTCTCTATGGTTATAAAAACTATAATATTTAATATGTGGGGATACTTAGATGTGCTTCTCCATCAGAAATGACATGGTATGGCCTCTCCAAGGGAGAGGTACGTAGGGGATTCAAACCCCATAAGCAACAATTATGTAATGTGGATTGGGTTGACATTTTCCCTCTTCTTCCCCACTAGTTGTAGTGTGGGGGTCGTCGATATGGCAGTGGACCCTGATAGGATAAAAGTTATGGTTAGTTACAGTTAAGGTTGTTATAGTTAAGGCTATTATTCAATTTAAACCATTGAAGGTTGTTGTAACTTATTAATCAGTTGAAATTGGTTCTTGCACTCTCAACGATTTAATATAAATATAACACCAGACCTCAGTAGATATAATCTAGGTTTTCCTTCTATTCTATGATTCATTCATGGTATCAGAGCTATCAACCTACGTCTTTTTTCTCTAATGGCAACTAGCTCACCGTCAACCTCTACTCCTTCTTCTTCATCTTCTCTAATCAGCCCTACTTCTCTTCAAGCCTTCATCTCTAATCTTTCTTCGTTGTTTACCATTAAACTTGATGGATGAAACTTTCTCCTTTGAAAATCACAAATGACCACACCTTTACAAGTTCACAGACTCCTGTTCTTGCTTGAAGATTCTTCTCCTTCACCATTGGAATTCATTACCAATGATTGAAAAATTGTGGCCAATCCCACATATGCCAATTGGCTACATCTAGATCACTGACTGTTAAGTTTCATCTTTGCTACTATTTCTGAAAGTGTATTACCTCACATTCTTCACATTGCATATGTTCGTGATGTTTGTATTGCATTGGAACACCAATACTCATCATTATCCATATCAAACATCCTCTAACTCAAAAATCTGCTTCAAAATATCAAGAAAGGTTCTTCAATTCAAGATTATCTACAACAAATCAAAATAATTATAACTATATTAGCAATGGTTTCTTCTCCACTAGATGAAGAAGACATTGTTCTTCATACAATCAATAGACTTCCGATAGACTTTAATGCTTTTAAGATGACAATACATACACGTCCTCAGGCGATTTCTCTGGCAAAATTTTAAAAACTTCTATTCATTGAAGGTCAACAGTGTTCTTTGATCTCTTCAGAATATTCTCACATCATAGTGTCTTTTGTATTTACAATTACAAAACAACATCCTTCAACTGTATATTTCTCTCGCCAGCGAGGTGCCAAATTTGGAAATTCTAATCAAGCTTGAGCATGTGGTAGAGCCCGAAACTTCTATGTTCAATGTTGGTGTTTTTAATGCCAGATCTACGGCAAGCTTGGACAACAACCATTGACTGTTATCATAGACTAGATCTGAAGTATCATCAATCGAATGACTCTAACTAAAATTCTATAGCATTGCTTGCATCTTCCTCAAAAGATCTAGATCAATCCTGGTACCTAAACTCTGGACCCAATAACCATGTTTCTCTAAATCTATCATCGTTTACTCTCCATAATCCATACCTAGGACCACCAAAAGTCATCGTAGGCAATGAGAACTCTCTTGCATTAGCTAACACTAGATCTGGTACTCTTAAAACCTCCTCAGATACACTTCAATTGAATAATATCTTACATGTTCCTTTAATTTTTACAAAATTTAGCACAAGACAAGGCTGCACCTTAACCCTTGATGCTAATCATGTTTGTATTCAAGATAAAAATGACGAACTTGATATTTCATGGGTCCTGTAAGGATGGACTTTATCCTATAACTCCTTGCAGCATGAGTACTACATTACCTTGTTTCCAAGCACTTTCCACAATAAAAGGAGTGAAATACCAACATGGCATTTTTGATTGGGTCATCTTGCTTATCAGCCTTTTGTTATAGTTTTACATTCTTTAAAGTTACTATGTTCTTCTATATCTTCATTCACATGTCATGAATATGCTTTAACTAAGATCCATATACTACATCTATCTCCTTCTAATACTTTTTCAAATTATCCATTAGAACTCATTCATACTAACATTTGGGGTCCTTCCCCATCACCATTTGTATCTAGATTTTGGTTATACATAGTTTTTGTTGATGATTTTTGAAAATATTCATGGATACTTGCTTATATATAAATCAAAAGTTTCAAAAACTTTCACCTTATTCAAAGCTCAAGTAGAGAAATTTTATTTCTTCTTGCTCCATTAAAACATTAAAGAGTAATGGTGGAAGTGAGCTTATGAACAAAGAGTTTTAACAAATTCTATCATCAAGTGGCATTGTTCATCACAAATCATGCTTATATACATTGGCTCAAAATAGTGTTTCAAAACATTATTGAAACGACAATAACCTTAATGCAAGCGTCTATGCTAATCTCATTTTGGGCTCTGACCATCCTTACAATAGTATACATAATCAACAATCTCCCTACTCCATTACTTGGAAATCAATCTCCATTTTCAAAGTTGTTCAACAAGCATCCCAATTATCACATCCTTCAGGTATTTGGTAGTGCTTTCTACCCATGGCTTAGACCATATACTTCACCAAAACTTGAAGCTCATTTAAGACTTTGCGCATTTCTTGGATATTTTCCAACTCTAAAGGATATAGATGTTATGATCGTCAAGCAAGGAAAGTTTTCTCAGTTGGAATGCTTTATTATGAGAAACTCAGTTTCCATTTTCATTGTTGTTCCACAAGAATAATCAGGCTCCTCTTTCACCTATTCTACAATTAGATCCAAGTTTTACCTCTAACTCTATGGATCAGCCTACAAGTGTCCTTGATGCATCGCTTATTCCAAATTCTTTTTGGTTTTTCAATAAATGTAAACTGTTGGATACTGCATAAGTACATCCCTTTAAATCTGTACCCTCCTCACCACAGTTTACAGGTTTGTTTGCTTCCACTCTAGTGTCATCTCAACTGCACAATCCATTGACATCTATTTTAGACTAATCTCAATCATCAAATACATTATCATAGCTTTCTTTCTCATCCTCACCTAGTATCTTTATAATACATTCCACTTCTTTATGTCAATTCCTCTGATGACACTATGCATATTGTTGGAATTAAAAAGTTTGCAAATGACAAAAATCATGTCATTCACAGGTTTTGAAGTCATTCGCGAATGAGGAAAAATGTCTCATTCACCATCATAAGTGAAGCTCGTGAATGAGCCATAAAATGCTCATTTGCAACCAACATGAAGCTTACGAATGAAGTAAATTTTCATTCGCACACCACTGAACCAGAAGTTGGAGATCAACTCCAACTCCTTTAATGGTGGTTGTTTTTCATTACCATGACACATATAGACTCCTTAAACACCTAGGAGACTAATGGCGGTGCAATCTCGCATAGAAGAAGCACCAAAGTACACAAAAAAGATGGATCATACATTCCCACTTTAAGAAGGACTCTAAGAGCAAAAAAGAAGTTGTCTCATACATGGACTCTTATTCAACATGTTATGCATCTATATAAACCTTCAAAGAGCACGAAATCAGTACTCTTTGGCTCTCTCATATTGTTGTATTGTTTTACAAGCTCTTGCTCTCCAATTCAGGTAAGTTATCCATCTTCTCTAAGTCTGTAAACCAATAAACATCTCTTTTTCAAGAAGGTAACAAGTTCTTCAATCTCTGCTCATCCTTTTAAGGAAAAATATCATAGAAGCTTGAATCTTGAAGATGTCCATGGCCAGGTAAGATGTAGAGTTTATTTTGTGCTTGAAGCAAAACTTGTAAGCTATATTTATATTGATAAAAGAGTTAAAAGTTTCTCTCATTTTCTCTTATTCATTTTTATTTTATGTAACTTTGGTTTATTTACAATTTGAGCAACTTGGGATAATCAAAGGCTTGTTATGCTAAACGGTAGTAATTAACAAGCTCTTACCAAGAGTTTGGAGTAATAGTCCCCCACAATAAAATAATAAGCCAACCCTCTAAATAGCTGGGTGATTTATACACTTTGAATTTAAAATAGATGATATTTGGTGTTATAAATTTTTGGCATGTCCGGTGGAACATTACTTTCTTCTTATCTTTCTTCAAGTTTCATTGTACTACTGAGTGCCTCTCCTTCTTATAGGTATCCCATCAAAGTTGCAACTGTGGAGCCCTCATTTGGTGCCCTACAAGGCCATTTCACTACATCATCGTCAACACCCAAGTCATGGGTTAAGGCTTTAGTCTCCCCACCATCCATCCATAATCAACTTAGGAAATCACTAATTCTTTATGGAGTTAGTGTTTGGATGAAGTAAACTTACTCATCTTCAAAGATAAAGTAACAAGCATGAAAAAGAAGCTGATATCTCATCCAAACAAAAGGTTACCAATGAATAATAGAACAAGAAGCCAAAAGAGTAGCTCACCATGTATGAAAACACACAAAAAATCTCATAGATCTAGTAATAAAGGGATGAAATCTTGCAAAACTTCAAAGACTTAACAATCAAGTGATATAGAAACCAAAATACTAATCAAAATAAGGAATAACCATGAAAAAATCAGTAAGAGAATAAAAGAGTAGCACATCATGTATGAACACTCACTATGTTTGTCTTCTTCCGTATTTAAGCTCTAAAATCCTCTAATAGCTCATTTACTTCTATTCTCTATAAAATAATGTAGAAATAGTGTTAACTAAATGGAGCATGAAAATCTAAGAAGAAAATGAACTAACCTAATGGATTTCTAAGGTTAAGAGTGAAACTAACGTAATTGGGGGAAAAACTCTCTTTTCCTCTCCCAAGTCTCTCTAATCCCTCTAACCTTTACTCTTTTTGTTCTAAATGATCTAAGTGAAGGTTTAGAGGTGTTATAACTCATCCAAGATGAGATCCCATATGTGTGGGGATCCAATGGGTACAAGCCACATAAAAAATGACAAGAAACTATAATTTTTGAAACTTTTCAACATTTTTCTGGCTGTAACCAATTACTAGATTTATAATTGATTACACCTATAATCAATTTAAAAATCCCTATGATTGATAACAAAAAATTCCCTAGGACTTTGCCCCATATTTGTAACCACCATGCTTTCAGAATTCTTTTACATAGACACATCGCGGGAAAATGACCATAACTTTCTCTACAAAACTCCGAATTATAAACCATTTGAGGTGTTGGAAAGTAGAGTTGAAGATCTTTCCAAAGGTGTATGGATTATACCCAAATTGTCACAAGATTGGTGCAGTTTAACCCATGAAATAACTCTAATTATGCACTTGGACAACTTTGAAACTTGACAAGTTTATGGTCTAATCTTGGGTGGAAACTTCTAACTTGGTCTGAGGGGTTCCTAAATAATTCTAAGGTCTTTCTAAATATGTGAAATGACTATTTTACCCTTATATGCATTAAATTACATTTTACCCTTTAGGTGCAATGCATGATGTTACAACAAGAACATGTTATTGCATTAAGATAGTAACTTGTCTATCGAAAAGTCGACCTTCAACTCCATTGAATGATGAAAACCTTGTTACCACTATACCTAAGGGTTTTATGTATTTGGGTTATGTATGTTATGGAGCTAACCTTCCGATGCACTATATAGTCAAGATCGAATAGCTCGTATGACTCTTTGACGATTTATAAAGCACTAAGTCTCAAAGGCTATTGGTATAGACGATGAGTGAAATACCAAGCCTTGGGACCTTACATGTATGTGTAAGTATTACATCTACCTTACATAAATATGAATTGTGAGAAGATGATACAAAAGCATAATTAATAACAAAAGTGAAATTTTATTAATCATATTTGAAAAAGATCACATGTTTACTACGAGAACGCAAAAAAAGGTTAGTTACATAAATCTTATTCAACACTCAAGGAAGTTTGCACTTGATTGATTTGAGTCTCAAGTTCTTCATGCACATGATCAATAATTGATGTGGCTTCTGCGATTCATGGTTCCAAGGAAACGCCTTCCATATCATTCTCATCCTGACCAGCTTTAAGATGACTAGCAATCTATGTATGGACCCTTGCTAATTATTCATCTGAGATGGATAGCTCAACATCAATATTAGCCATAAAGTCATAAACTTGGTCTAGATCATGTTCAAGGGCCCTCTTCTCAGCCTCGGCCACCTTCAAACAACCCTGGGTCTTCCCATTCACCTCCATAGTAGCGAGCTCGATAGATAGTTGAGATATCCTTATAATAGAATCAAAGTACAAGACAATACTTGGTTGAAGTCCATCATTCCAGATATAAACTTCAACATCCTCACCCAAAGTAGTTAGTACTTCGTCTAAAATGCTCAATAGTTCAAGGGTATTTGGAGTCAGAGTGACTAGAAGATTTAACAATTCCCCGTGAACAACACAAGTACCCGCAACACGAGCCTACTGCCTAACTAGAGAAGCACCTGCAACCACTACAATATTGTCTGGAAAAGGAAAAAGGGATGTTGGTATAGGATAAAGGAGCAACATAGATGGTTGGAAATAAAGTAACATTTACCTTACCCCATCAAAGGGATTCAATCAGTTCCCTTCTCGCATGGATTTCTTTAGTCCTAACTAGTCAAGCATAAAGAAACAATGTTATTATTGCCTAAAGTATAAAATAAAGAATGAATGAAATAAAAGAGATGAGCATACCATCCGGGATAACAACCGCCTTGCCTTGGGCATCAGTTGTTTTCATTGATGCTACAACGAGGAGATGTACCTTTCTGTTAGATAAAACGAGAGTATCTATTGCTACTCCTTATACCAGTTCCTTCTTAGGAATCACCTTTGTGTTAGACTCTGGTGGAGTTTCATCTTCTTGTTCATCAGCAGGTAAAGAGGTTATCATAACATCATTATTAACGGAAGGTTCGGCACCATATGGCACAACCTCGCTTCTGGTGTTATCTTCTTCTCTAGTCTGGACATTCACAGGAGGAGGTACTATTTCTATCATCTCCATGTCTTGGTTAAAATCCCTGGTCTCAGGCACGACAGGTTTTGTGCTAATGTCCTCATCTTCAAACTCAGTCTCTAGCGAAGAACCTTTAAGAGATGTACCCATGGAGTGTTGTTCATCCTTGTTAGAATAGTTATAATCAACCATGTCACCCGTATCATCTAAGGGCACATCCTCATGGTTTTTCATTGAAACTTGAAGGCCTACATATGCCTCTAGGTCTTGTGATGAACCACCCTTGGCAACATAAAGGGTATCGATTATTGGCTCAAGAATAGGCTCTGCTTGATTAACATTAGGCTCTGAAGTTTCAATAGTGGGTTCCGCTACTTGATTTACTTCCTTCTTTGACTGTAAGAGAACTTTAAGAACAATGGAACTCTCAGGAGTCACTATTTGCGTGCCTATCTCATCTTTAACAACACCATTTCGAAGCTGTATTAATAGAAAAAAATGCTCTTGTTAGTTTACTATAAAAAATCAAGAGTTCTTTAGTATGAATGGGAATCTTATATAGGTCCTCTATGGTTTATGGAAAAGATAAAGCTCCTACCTTGACATTTGAAACTTATTCCTTAGGAGAACTGGGAGAGGGTGGATTCCAAGGCTCTGCAATTGCACTGGAGGACCCTCCAACTTAAAAAATATTACTTGAACCCCTGAAAGGGTTGTAAGGCTCTCTTCTCTGGGTGCATTTTGACTCCAGGATGGTGAGACAAATTTGTTCTTCTTATTCCTCAATGTCGGCGGGTTCTCCATCAAAATAAATATGTTGAGAAGTAGCCAAGGAAGATTCCACACTGATCTTGACAGGTTTGTCATCATTGAGTTGGGCCTTAACTAACCCATGTGTTGATTCAGAAGTGACAAAGGGGATAGTTCTTCTTGTTGCCGCTAACTCTTTCTGGATTCTTTTAATGTATTTGAGTAGAGTCAAGTGTGTGAGAGAAGAAATATCCAGCCTAGTGTGAAAGTAGGGATGCAACTTTGAAGTAATCCTCGTCACCTAACTAAGGATGTAATCAAGGATTTGGCCATCACCATCATATCCATTCATGATAGCTACAACATCTCTTAAATTACTTGCCCTGTCCTAAGCACGACATAGCTCTGTTCTAATCTCCTTGCAAAGAACTATCAATGACCTTTTTGAGGCATATCATTGGATCTTTGACTACTTACAAGGCCTTGTGGATCCAATAAGGGTTAGGGAAGCCCCTTTTTTCCTTGAAAGATTGATTGGCTCTGACCATTCAGCCGACAGAACCCTAGAAGGTTGATTAAAAGGCCTTACTAGTCCCTGTTCCTATAATAATGGCACCATGTCAGCTAAACGCCGTTGATCATCTGTATTATCACTTTGTTGAATGAATTCCCTTACCGTTAGGATAACTTGTTCCAATTCATGACAAGCTGCTAACTCTGTTGCAGTTCGAAGATGATCCTCAGTCAGCTCCGCACCAATGTCTTCAAGATCATCATCACACAAAGGCGAAAGACGCTATGGAGTTTGATCTCTCAAAGGGATGGGTATGCATCTAGGTCCTCTACTACAAGAGTGATTATGTGCGGGTCTCTTTCGACGAGGTTTGTCGCTTTAAGAAACGACATCCGAACCTTGAGGAGGAGGAGTTGGTGGTGTCGAATTACTATCCCTTTGTTGTTTGGACCCTTTCTTTGATGAGGTTCTCTTGGGCCACCTCACCTGTGAATCTCCTTGAGCCAACTCATCATTTTGATTGATATCGACCATTGTCACTATGTCCTAGCTGTCACTGAAGATTACTTGAGAGTCCTCCCCATCTTTGTTATACTTTATGACATGAAAAAAGGAGTTGTACCACCACTTTGCATAGCAAGAGTCGAAGTGCAGAGTATCTTGCTTTCTTGGTTCAGGAGGAATAATTACTTTGCTACCCATGCCAGCCTGTACAAAGTCCAGATATATGGCATTGATTGTCTTCATATCTTAGGTTTTTCCTAGCTTCCTTTCATCAGTGGGCAGGTGGGTGAAAACCTTAAAACACCCAAACTGTTGAGCAAAACGATGGGGGTTGTATGCTTCAACAAAAATATGCCCATCTCTCCTCCATGCAAGTGACCCATCCCTTAACGAATAGAAGAAAGCCCAGGCGTTGACATGAAGTGACCCATCATCTATAAGGGTCTGACTATCATAAAGATGATCCGACATGAGAGTGCACATCTTCTAGAAGCAGAAGTAGGGTGGGGTCCGCTTCACCTTCATGACACAAAAATTCTTCAAACTATTCATGTAGGCCATATATTTTAGGTCCATTCTTCCCTTGTAATAAGTGGAGGGGAAGTGCAGGCATAGCCATGAATATAGATATTGCAGAGGCATGTACATTAGCTTGGTCCCAATACTCCTTGTGTTCAGTCTGTGTTCTACAATGTCCCTAAGGCCGCTATACAAGCAACTGAGACTTGGAACTACCAAGTTCAACTTTATGCTATCAGCAAGCTTGCAAGCAACCATCAAAATACTTGGGCGAATTCTCTGACCAACTCTGCAAGGAAGAGTGAAGCCAATAAAAAAGGCCGCATATATACCACCAAGAAAGGTATGGCTGTCTACGTCTGATCTGCGCTTGATATTCTTGCATGTCCAAAGAGTTGGCTTTTCCTTTCTCCAGGGTTTACCTTTGTCTAGACCCTTGCAAAACCGGTTGATTCAAGCCCCATAAGAGACTTAGGGGTGATTAAATTTTGCAAATAGCTGAAATAGTTGTTGAGTTGTATGTGAAAGATTCTCAAAGATTGTGCTGAAAGGTTATATTCTTCCATAAGCTCCCCTTCGAATGGCAAGTAGCATATGCTTATAAATTCCCACAACAAAATGCCAAGCTCCCCATATTGTCATAGAAAGGTGTTAGTATTTGGAATCCACCACGAAAAGGCCTCCACCAGCATGTCTATGTGCTTTTCAAAAGAGCCCATTGAGCTTTTAAGGGCTTCATTCCTATTGACGAAGTTAATTGCTATCGAGTAATGATCCAAGCAATATCTGACCCACACATCCCATTTTCTTCCCGAGGCAAAGTTAGAAGAACCCCGTAAGTTCTTCCCCTGCCAAGATGCTTCTTCGAGGCAGATTCAACCGATTATACTATTGAAGTCTATAACGGTTGACTCCATGGGGGCTTCCCTTTCCATCACAAATGGTAGAAGAACATTTTGATGATCATGTTGTACATGACCATAGTCATTTAGATGGCACCACCCTTTGACTACATTGTCAACATAGTTGGGAGGACTCAACACATGCTCAGGGATTTTGTCCACAAAGTCTGAGTCATAAAGATTCAGACTCCTCACCTATTGACGATCTTGATGGATGGGGGAAAGGAACACTTCTCATCTCTCCTGTTCATATAAAGATCTCTTCTAAGAAGGGGCCATGATTGCATAAGGAAAAAAAAAAAAGAAAAGTGAGAAAATGAAAAGGAAAAATGTAAAAAAATTTCTAAAGTGCATTTTGCATGAATGACACACATTCATGAATAAGATGCATTTTGTGCAAATGACACATGTTCACGAATGAAGTAAATTCAGTGTGAATGACACATGTTTGTGAATGAAGTAAATTCTATGTGAATGAAAGTATTTTTGTGTGAATGATCAGTTATATGATTCATATGATCAATCGCACAATGTCACAGTCATGCAAAATTGGACAGCATAACCTTGCGATTGGACAATGCGCAACTGAATATATATATCAATGCATTCACGCACAACATCTCACTTAAGTAAGGAATGCGTAAATGAGGAGGCGCCTCAACTCACGAATGAAGCGAGGAGTGCCATTCACAAACCCACTCAAACCAGCATTCACAGGGCAAGACTAGAAGCAACGAATGAGTTGTTAGATGACCGGTCATCACCAGAGACGACAACCGGAGCACCCAAAAAGTCTTTTGGCTATAAAAGCCCAAAATCTTTACCAAATCTTATGAGAAGGGTACCAAAAAGGTTTGTTTTTCACATATGAATAAGCATATCTGAATAGAATTGAGATTTTAGGTTTAAAACTCACCAAAACAAAGGAGAAAGGTCTTGGGTTCAACAAAGTTAAAGGCTTCAGAGAAATAGGCTTTCTCAAAGATGAAAACACCCCAAAAATGGTGCCAAGATGCTTAAAAAGCAATGAGAAGGATTCTTGATGGATCAAAAGCAAGCTTTTGAGGCAAGTTTGCAAAGAACAAAGAGGGTTGGGCTCTCGGTAATGGAGTTTTTACACAATAAAAGGTTCAAATGAACTGAGGAAAAAGAAGACAAGGATATTTATACTCATGGGGGTATTTTGGTCTAACCACCTTGGAATTTGAAAAGCCCTACATATTCACAAGAACATAAGCTTCTTTTTATTTATCAATTGGATAAAAGGGTAGAAATGGAAAATCACTCAAATATAACTGAAGAGACTTACGCCATTAACCATGATTATTCTAAAAAATTGTGTTGTTTCATTCATTGCTGCAACGCATTTTTTGAGGGGGCAACTGATGGAATTAAAAATTTCGCAAATGACAAAAAAACATGTCATTCACAAACTATGAAGTCATTCACGAATGAAGCAAGATGTCTCATTCACCATATGAAGCTTGCGAATGAGCCATAAAAGGCTCATTCACAACCAACATGAAGCTCATGAATGAAGTAAATTTTTATTTGCACACCACTGAACCAGAAGTTGGAGATCAACTCCAACTCCTTCAATGGTGGTTGTTTTACATATCCACGACATCTATAGATTTCTTAACAACCCAGGAGACTAATGACAGTGTAATCTCACATAGAAGAAGCACCAAAGTGTACAAAAAAAGAGGGATTATGCATTCCCACTTCAAGGACTCTAAGAGCAAAGAGGAAGTTGTCTCCTACGTTGACTCTAACTCATCCTGTTCTGCATCTATATATACTTTCAAAAAGCACGAAATTAGTACTCTTTGACTCTCTCATATTTCTATATTGTTTTACAAGATCTTGCTCTCCAATTTGAGTAAGTTTTCCATCCTTTAAGTCTATAAACCAGTAAGCATCTCTCTTTCAAGAAGGCAGAAAGTTGTTCAACCCTTGCCCATCCCTTTAAGGGAGATATCATAAAAGCTTGAATCTTGAAGAAGTCTATGACTAGGTAACGTGTAGAGTTTATTTTGTGCTTGAAGAAAAACTTGTAAACTATATTCATATTAATAAAAGAGTCAAAAGTTTCCCTCATTTTCTCATTTTCTTTTCTATTTTATGCAACTTTTGTTTATTTACAATTTAAGCAACTTACGATAATAAGAGGTTCGTTGTGCTAAACAACAGTAATTAACAAGCTCTTGCCAAGAGTTTGGACTAATAGTCCCCCATAGTAAAATAATAAACCAACCCTCTAAATGGCTGGATGAATTTGTACACTTTGAATTTCAAATACATGAAATTTGGTGTTACACATACTAACTCTATTATATGTCATAATAAACAGCCAATGCTCACTCGTACCAAAATGGGTGTTTTAAAACCAAAACACCACTTATGTCTCACATTTCAAAATACTCTTGAAGTGGAACCAACTTGTTATTTAGAAGTGGTGCATCATCCTCAATGGCACAAGGGCATGCCTGAAGAGTTTTAAGCACTTCAAAATTAGAGCACATGGTTTTGGTTCCTTCCTCAGCCACTTAACGTTTGATTGGTTGCAAGTGAATATATAAAATTAAGAGAGATTCTAGGGGCAATATCGCTTGGTCCAAGGCTTCTTTAGTGGCCAAAGATTTCGCTCAACAACCCAGGTTGGATTTTCAAGAAACTTTTAGCCCTGTTATAAAACTTGCTACTATTCGGCTTATATGATTACTTGATCTTCATTTTTTATGCCAAATACAACTAGATGTAAAGATTGCATTTCATTGTGGGGTTAACTTTGGGGTTTAAAGATTCTAGTTTTCTAAAGCATGTTTGTCGACTTCGAAAGGTTATAAATGGGCTTCGTCAAGCACTATGTGCTTTGTATGATAGGTTCTCTAAGATTTCGATATCTCCAGGTTTTCATTTGTGTTTAACGGATAGCTCTCAATTTGTAAAACATGCATCAAATTCTATCACAATTCCACTAGTCTACGTGGATGATATTCTAGCGATGGGAAATGATATCACATACATTTCCACTCTCATGGCAACTCTAAATTCTCAATTTGAAATGAGGAATCTTGGTAATATGAGACATTTTCTTGGTATCAAATTTCTTCATCACTCACAAAAAATGTATCTTACATAAGAGACTTATGCCAAGTCTATTTTCGATTGGGCTGGGATGATTTCTTGCAACCTATGTGCAACTCTTATGGCTACTAAAAAGGATGCTACATCTATTATTGATCCTCCTTTTCATGATCTAACATTATATCTGTTGGGAATGCAAAAAGTCCCACATCGGCTAGAAGTGAGGTTGGTCTTGGGTTAACAAGGACTTGGGCTACTCCTCTCAATAGGTTGACCTTTTGAGATGGAAACCCATGTTCTTAACAAGTGGTATCAAAGCCAAACCCCGAAGAAGCTGAGTGTATGCCTCATGATGAATCCCCAAATGGTGGTCAGATAAAAAAAATGCAAAGGTGGTGGGCCCCTTTTGTTGCTCGTGAAGGATGAATTTTCCATGGAAGACCCACGAGATGGAAGATCCATGGTAACGCGGTGGCCCCTGACATAGTGGATTATCTCGATGGAGTGTGATTTCCCTGGTGTGAGGGAGATGTGGACGAAAAAGATATTCACTTGAGGGAGGGCCAGGTGAACCTCGTGGGTCTTGTTCGAGGGAGGGATTGTTAGAAATGCAAAAAGTCCCACATCGGCTAGAAGTGGGGTTGGTCTTGGGTTAATAAGGACTTGGGCTACTCCTCTTAATTTTTGAGATGAAACCCCATGTTCTTAACAATATCAAAGTATAGTAGGCGCCTTAATTACAATATCTAACCATCACTAGGCCCAATATTCAATTTGCCGTCAATTGGGTATGTCAATATATGCATGATCCTCGGTCTTCACATTTTCAAGCTGTCAGTGAATCCTTCAATACATAAAATGAATACTTTAATTTGGCCTTCAATATATTTCAGGCCTACTCACTTTACAAGCATTTTCAGATGGTGATTAGGAGGGTGATACCACTGATCATAAATCAACAAGTGGTTACTATATTCACTTTTGCAATAATCTAATTATGTGGAATACAAAAAAGCAATAGCCCGATCGTCTACAGAGGCTGAATAAAGGTCTTTGGCTACCATAGTAGCAAGACTTATGTGGATTCACATGTTGCTTCATGAAGTCAAACTTACTCTCAATATGATTCCTATAATTTATTGTGATAATATATCGGCCATATCACTTGCTTCAATCCGGTATCTTATGTCCCAACTAAACACACAGAAGTTGATTATCATTTTATAAGAGAAAAAGTTCTTCAACAGAAAATTCTGTTCAACATATTTCTACAATGGATCAACATGCTAACATCTTTAGCAAACCTCTCTCATCAAATAAATTTCGGGGATTTAGAGACAAGTTACTGGTGATACTGATCCGTTCACTTGAGGGGGGATGAGAGGATAACAGTTACAAGTAGTTACATTTAAGGTTGTTACAGTTAAGGCTGTAATTCAATTTAGGTTGTTGAAGGTTTTTGTAAGTTATCAGTCG
This sequence comes from Platanus orientalis, assembly GCA_025762735.1. Lineage (NCBI taxonomy): Eukaryota > Viridiplantae > Streptophyta > Magnoliopsida > Proteales > Platanaceae > Platanus > Platanus orientalis. The sequence continues at coordinate 4,973 of JAOXJP010239656.1, read as the reverse complement.
CTTGTAACTGTTTCTTGTACTCTCAAAGAATATTTATCAAAAATATAACACCAGACCTCAGTAGAGATAATCTGATATATATTTTTTTGTTCTTTGGTTCGTTCAGACCCAAGTGGCCCTACCAAAAAGAAAAAAAAGGGTACAAGTGGTAGTAGAGTGTTATTAATAATTAAGTTACTCTATGTATTGACATTATGATTGTAGCACATTCTCTTGGTAGTGGTAGAGGGAATCCTCTATGTAATAGTGGAGAATGGTTACTCTCCACATGCACAGTTGTTAGGATTTTACCTAATCCATGATCTTGGGATGCAATATTAATCAAATGAATAAGCAAATAGACACAAACTCCACAAGAACACACAATTACATCGAAAGCACCAAATCAGGGAAAAAGATTGGAGCTGCCGAAGTTTCGCTATGTCAGAAGAAAAATATGAGCAAATTGCTTACAACTCTAGTTGCCAAAAAGTTTATAAGAATATCCCAAGGAATTTAGGGTTAATCTACCATCACGTAAAAGTATGATTTTGTCCTTTGGGAGGGGGCGGACGAGTTGACCCCTTGAAAGCACACCACTAAGCTTGACCGGCGGAGTCATGGCTTGGTCACGAGTATGTCCTTGGATCATCACTGACATCAGGCTTCACAAAAATAGCAACTACAAAGGATGACACATTTCAGTACACATGGGTAGGTTAAACATCCAAAACTAAATAATTTTATAGATTCATACATACCACCTTCTTTACAATGTATGCTGTCCACACACTCGTGAGGATCCAGATTGAAAGACTAAGAGTAGCAACCCCCTCTTTGATATACCTCTATTATAACTTTTTTAGTTTTTTTTTTTTTTTTTGGCAAGTTAAAATTGTTTGTACTCAAATATTGTTTTTCTCAAATTTAAAGGGAAAACAAGGGTTGGGGAGAAAATATGTCTTAGGCCATTGAAAGTACCATCATATTCATGTAAAGACTCATCCATCAGCCAACCATTGGTTACTACGGATCCAATTTTACGACAGGCAAAATCATATGAGCACCTGTATTGATCAAAGTATCTCAAATAATTTTTTCATTCCTCATGATTGGGGCTGTAGGAAAAGTATGTTGGGTCTTCAGAGGATCCAAAGCCATTCTCATATACCTTGGAGAAAAATATTAAAAGAAAGAAAAAGGAAGAGCAATGGTTTCTTTTAACACTTGGGTGCATGTACCTTAGGTTCTCAGCTATCATATCAACATCTAAATGGGTTCACGCTAATTATGGCTGCAAATGAATGGAATTGGTATCTGAATCCGATCCGTATTCAGTCTACTTAAGGAGAATACAGAATATGAAGAAAAAAAAAGTCTGGGTCCCACAAGGCCTTTAACATCTATGGCCCCTTTAGAAAGTGTCATTTATTTGGAGAATGATTCTGTGATGAAAAAAAACCTTTGTAGGTGTGTCACAGATTGACACATGATGTGTTCTTGAATTTGGTGCCTCTTTTCCGATATTTCTTTTTCAACTTGACACTTTTTTGGACGTTTGAACCCAATACATCACATGGCAGCTTATAGTTCATCAAGCAAGGATTTTCTATGCCTCCCTATTGTCTGTTAATCTAGGGTGGGCACATCAGCGCTAAAAGTGATTTACACACGCCCCCAAAAAGTGTAAAAATAACTTTTGGCAGCGCTGATGTTTCTGCCCCCTTGACCTTGGCAGAGGTTAGCAGAGGATAGGGGCGGCATATAAAATCTCAATTCCAGAGACTCACGGACACTTTTCATCACAGAACATTTGTTTCCTATTTGATGATACAGTGTTGGATACTAGTGTCAGTGGATGAGGATGTACAAGTTCAATCACGAGGTCAACTTCACTTCGTACACTTAGTCGAAAGAATCTGAACCATCAGATTTCTTAGAACACATTTATCGTGTTTGAATTATGCAGTCAACAGTAAAACCTCTGTACAGGCAAAATGTCATCGCAGCGACAGTAGGACCCGCCACTCAATGGGTGGCTTACTCTTATTTATGTTATGGCATCTTGATCGTGGAAGAGGAATGTCATAGATTCGGAATTCTCAGAATCCTTCCTCATGTTGTGCACAGCAATAAACAAGTAACCTATCGAGAGCATTATAAATTCACATCAGCCTATGTTCCAAAGGATTTTGGATTTCAGTATCTCAGGAAACTACTTTATGCCACCCATTTACTTGGCTCTCTAGAGTTGGCTTTGGGGTTTCAGGTCTTATATTCTCCTCAACCAGTAGATGTGTCTTTATTTTCCCAACTTTTAATTGAAGGTCTTTAATGGCTGTCTTTTACTTAGAATCTGCTTTTGCAGTGGCACTTGGGCTCACTACTTATAACTGGAGAGAGAGAGAGAGCTCTCTGAGTTTTCCCAAACACTTCAATCAAGCATGGGTTCATTAGCCGATGAGACCTGTGATGTCGAAGAGCAGCTCGACAAAGAGGACAGAAGTCGAGCTGATAGAGCTCGATGGGTCCTGAATGCTCCTGATCCACCGGGTCTTTGGAGTGAGCTCGTTTGCTCCTTTAAGGATACTTTTTTCCCTCATGGAAACAAGTTATCCTCATCTCTGAGAAAGAAACAAAGGTGGGGAGGTGCATTTTTGGTCTTGAAGGGTCTGTTTCCAATCCTTAGTTGGGGTCGGAATTACAAGGCCACAAAATTTAAGAATGATTTGATGGCCGGCTTAACCCTTGCAAGCCTCAGCATTCCTCAGGTAAGAGAACTATTTTTTGTTCTTTTTCTTTCCTTTTTTTTTATATATTTTAATTTGAACAATTAATATTATGAATATCTTGCAGAGTATAGGATATGCTAATCTAGCAAAGCTTGATCCTCAATATGGGCTCTGTAAGTGGCTTGCTTAGGTTTAGTTTAGTCCTTTCTTTCTCTTTTCAATTCATTAACTACATTTGTAATTTTCCTTTGTTGGGTATTTGACTACATTTGTGCTTAGAGAGATCTAATTTGAACTTCAATACTTGTTCATTATTATTATTACTCTGATTTTAACGTCTAACTGCATGATTGATTATATGGATCTATTCCAATTAGATACAAGTGTTGTTCCACCTCTGATTTATGCTTTAATGGGGAGCTCGAGAGAGATAGCCATCGGACCTGTGGCGGTGGTTTCGCTGCTATTGTCTTCCATGGTTCAAAAAGTAGTTGATCCTGTGGCTGATCCCATCACTTACAGAAAGGTTGTTTTCACTGCAACTTTCTTTGCTGGTGCCTTTCAAGCTATCTTTGGATTGTTCAGGTGGGTCTCTTCTCGTTCAAGTGATAAAACAACTTGATCCTCACTTCAATTCATATTTACCTCATAAATAAATGGAAAAGCTTTTGGTTTTCTGCAGGTTGGGTTTTCTTGTAGATTTCCTCTCACATGCTACCATTGTTGGGTTCATGGGAGGGGCAGCAATTGTCATAGGTTTGCAACAACTGAAGGGACTATTTGGGATCACTCACTTCACCAACAAAACCGATATGATCTCTGTCATGGATGTTGTTTGGAAGTCATTTCAACATCCAGTAAGAAGATCTAACTCATTATGTATTCTGGTTTTCTTTTGTCACTTGAAATTAAAGATAGAAAATTTGAATTCTAAAAGTGGCTGTTTCATCATTAAGTGTTTCTCATAAATTCTTAATAGTCTCTCCCATTTGTCTTTCATACCAGTGGAACCCCCATAATTTTCTCCTTGGGTGTTCATTCTTTATTTTCATCCTGATTACCCGATTCTTGGTAAGTAACAACAATTCACCATTTGGTTTCTCAATCCAACTGGGTTTACTAGTTTTCAAAAATTCCTCTCTGATTCGCAGGGTAGAAGAAACAAGAAGCTCTTCTGGTTAGCAGCTATTGCTCCTCTTGTTTCTGTTGTTCTATCAACTCTCATAGTCTTTCTACTAAGGGCGGATAAGCATGGAGTTAATATTATAAAGCACATCAAAGGAGGTTTGAATCCAAGTTCAGCTCAGCAACTACAGTTCAAGGGCCCACTTGTTGGAGCAGCAGCCAAAATTGGATTGGTTTCTGCCATCATCGCTCTCACGGTACTGTCACTAATCATTCACCCTCTCTCCAAAGAAACACCAACTCAAGATTTCACTTTCTAAACAGTCTCGTTATTATTCTTTCTAGGAAGCCATGGCCGTTGGCCAATCATTTGCATCCATAAGGGGGTATCACATTGATGGGAACAAGGAAATGGTAGCCATGGGGGTCACAAACATTGTTGGATCCTTAACTTCATGTTATGTTGCAACAGGTGAGTTTAATGGGTATCTTATATACTTTAATTTTAGTTTAATTGGATGCAATAATATCACCACTAATGCACTGGATCCCATCATAACTCCGCAGTTAAGAGTATTTGGGTGAGAGTAGTATTAGGAAGGGTGAAGTACTGTTGCACCCCTTGCAAAAATGTACCAAAAAAAAGTTTAGTTTACATAACCGTGAAGTAACCAGGCACGTACACCATCGACATTGTCAACGAGCAAGTGATGAATTGTGCAGGTTCATTCTCACGCACGGCTGTTAATTTTAGCGCCGGCTGCAAAACGGTGGTGTCGAATATTGTCATGGCTGTGGTGGTGCTTGTATCGTTGGAACTGTTTACTAGGCTCTTATATTTCACCCCCGTTGCCATCCTTGCATCCATTATTCTATCTGCACTTCCGGGGCTAATCGACATTAATGAAGCTTACAAGATTTGGAAGGTCGATAAACTAGATTTCCTTGCTTGTCTTGGGGCGTTCTTTGGGGTGTTGTTTGCCTCAATTGAGATCGGTCTTCTAGCTGCGGTAAGGTTTTTATTTTCCCACTTAGACTAAAATCACTAAGCGTGCCCCATGTTTATACTTATGAAAGCATCCATTTATGGAAGTCAAAATATGCACATCACTCTACCAACTAAAATGCCTTGTGCAC